>JARKHS020020247.1:0-118599 GCA_030143305.2 Amblyomma americanum
AGGTCCATTCGTTTCGGCTGCACCTCCTGAACTGGTTCACGTGGTGCTGCACATTGCCATTCGTTTCAGCGATGCAGCCTAGCGCCCTCTGCACCCTACCGTTCGTTTCAAAAAGTGCAGCAAAGGTGCAGGGCTGGTTCACGAAATTTCTGAACCCCCGCAGTCGGAGGTGCAACGGTGGTGCAGAGCGGGACGCAGCAGACGATGGCAGCAGGCGAAATTGACGGAGCACTGAACGTGCTGATAAATGGCCAGTTGACGACGCTGCGACCTGTGGTGGACGAAAACGGGGCCCGCGCTCGTCAGGGTGAAGGTTTTGCCTACGCCACGCCAGGTACGTGCACTAACGACGTGCGTGCATATGTGCACGCACGTGGTTCATTTTTTTTGGTGATCTTTGTTCACTGCAGCTGTCTACTGCCTTCTTGCAGTATTTCTCGCTACGACCTATTGGATGTTAAATTATGATATGATGCTTGTTTGTTATTCTGTTTACGCTTAACATCTAGTGCATAGCTTTGTTCCAGTGTTAGCGCCAAATCGTAAGCGCCCAAGCCGTAATAAATTCCCATATTTTTTCTGTATACAGATGGGGAGATCGTGTGCGTTGTAGTCAGAGACACAACGCAGACGGCTGCACCACCGGTGGCTCCGTCTCCACCCGCGGAGTCTGCCTCCGCGTCACCTGCTCCGATGGCCCCGTCTGCAACCGTGGCGCCGACCGCTGCATCACCTGCAGCGCAGGTTTATGCGGCTGTGGGGCCTACGCCCGATGAGCGCCCAGGCTCCCCTGACTCTGACCTCTGGAATGGGCCGAAGGCCCGCTTTCTGATTTCCAAGTATAAGGAACTCAAGGAAAATGTCGGGAGGAAGGGCGGTTTTCGGCAAGTCACGCTACATGGATATTTCATTGATCGTCTAGCTTTGAGTGGGCAT
Organism: Amblyomma americanum; assembly: GCA_030143305.2. Classification (NCBI taxonomy): domain Eukaryota; kingdom Metazoa; phylum Arthropoda; class Arachnida; order Ixodida; family Ixodidae; genus Amblyomma; species Amblyomma americanum. The sequence continues at coordinate 937 of JARKHS020020247.1, forward strand.
AGTTTTGCATGATTTCAGGCAGTGAAGGCCAATGTGTGATCAAGTCTGGCCTTTTTGAAGCAGCAGATAGGTTTCTTGTAGCTGTCATAATCACGTGTAGCTTTCTGCATGCTCAGGGGTTCGGCGATGGGAATTATAATGCAGCTCTGATATTAGATGACACACCAAAGATGAACTTGATCATGACCAGCATTAACAGATGCATAGAAAGTAGTTTATAATATCAAGTACATTTATAAACATAGTTAACATGCATGGTTCTTATGTGAAATGAAAGTGTTACATAATTTTTGTTCGAGCTCGACATGCATTTAGATGCAAAATGTAGAGCAGAAGTGTTGCGTTTCCATGTGGCTGAGTTTGTGCCCATTTCTTTCCTTAGAACAAAGAAAGCCTTATGGCAGAAACTGGCCGATTTGGTATCTGCTGAGTTTTCGGTTAAAACCACTGCGCTCCAGGTGCAGAACAAGTGGAAGAGCCTCGAGCGTGCCTATAAAAGGGCTAAGGCAAAAAATGGTTCGTCTGGCCATTCCAGGACTTCATGCGAGCATGAAGAGTGAGTGTATTAGTCTATTTCCTGCATTGTGCTTTTTCAGGCTTCTAATTTGTCTTCCTTTTTCCAGGGAGTTGAGCGAAGTTCTTGAGAAAGAACACCATATAGCGCCAACTGTGCTCCTCGCGCCTGGTAAAACAATAGGGAAAAGCAGGTGGGTTCCTTTACTACTAATTCTCAAGCTGCAGCTCTTCAGAAGCTAAGCATTCCATTGTTTCACATTGTAGCGACGAAACTGAAGGACCAAGCTGTTTGGATGAAGAGCCGCAGCCATCAACATCGGCACAACAAAACCTGCCAGAAAAAAAAAAGGCGCAAGGAAAGCTCAGTACAGGGCCTCCTTGATGAATTCAGGGAGGCAAGAAAAGAAAGAGCTGAGCGTTTTCAACAAAAAATGACTCTACTTGAGCGCCTCGTCACGGCTGTTGAGAAGGTGGCAAACACTAATAAAGATGAATAAATTTTTGTGTTCCATCAGACAATGTGCTTAAACACTGTTTTATTTGCAATAGTAAACATGCGATGTTGCACTATTCATTTCACAAGAACACTGACAGTGGCACACACTTCAGGAGAATATGGACTCAGCACTGCTTCTGTGCTATGGCCTTTCGCAGGCTTTCGCTGTACACTACCAAACTGCGGTCGACAATGTCATTTTCATCATCATTCCCTACCTCTTCAGGCTGATGAATTTGCTGAAGCTCGTCGAAGAAGTCCCGTTCAGCATTGCACATGTTGTGCAATACGCATGCACCCATGATGATCAGACAGCACTGCTTGATGGTAACAGCATCAGCCAGATACAGCCTTCTGAACCGCTGCTTGAGAAGGCCGAATGTGTTCTCTATTGCAGTTCTTTGCTGGGAATGACATTTATTGTATTTCTTCTTCCATACCTGGAAGTTGTGCTCAGTGTCTCTGTAGGGAGTAAGCAGCCAAGGCAGCAACGGGTATGCACTATCTCCCAGCAGGTAGTCATCGCCGCATTTTGTCTCTGCTTCGTCGTAGAAGGGGCCTTCACGAAGAACTCTAGCATCATGGGCTGACCCTGGGAACCCGACCAACACATCAATGAATTGATTCCTGTCGTCGCATATTCCCTGGAGGATCACAGAGGGAAACTTTTTGCGGTTGAAATATGAAGGGGCCGACTCCGTCGGGGTGTTTATTTCCACGTGGCAACCATCCACACAGCCAATGGTGTTCCGCGGTCCCTTGCCTGCACTTTTTGACAAAAAGCCTGCCTTGATACGCTCTCGTTCTTGCTGGCTTGGCCATGAGATGACTTCTCCACTGATGCTATGCAGGAAGTTCAGCAGCCTTTCAATGCACGCATGCACCGAGGACTCCGATATGTCAAATTTGTCTGCGAGAGAATACATGCTGCACTGGCTTCCCAGATAACCTAACACAACGAGACAGGTCTTCTCAGCACTGATACGAGGGCGCCCGCCGTGACCTTCTGGAAAGAACTGAGACGTTTCATAGCGGGCTGCTAGATTGCAGAAAGTATCGCGTGAAAGCCGGAAGAGTCTCTTGAATTCAAAATCAAAATAACTTCCAACTACGTCCTCGTAGTACCGCGGAACGCGGTTTCTGTCCATCCTCACCAACTTTTCAGCCAATACCACAGCCATGTCGTCGATTTCGTCGTCGCTGTCCGAGTCTATGAGCTCCATGGCTACGTCGACAAGAGTTGACAGTGCATCACAAGTTAACATCGTCCTTTAGGCACCACGAGCAGAAAAAAAAGGGAACACAAACACTCCGGCGAAAACGCGGAAATTTGAGCGTATGTACGGACAGTGCAAGGCACAACCACGCACAGCGGCGCACAGGGAGCAGAAGGCTTGCATATCTTTTGCAAAACATCTGCACCTCAGCATTCGTTTCAGAGTGGCGCTAGTATCGCGCTCTAGCTGCACCACTGTACTGCGGCTGCAAGAGTGCTGAACCGTCCGTGCACCTCAGTGAACCGGCTGTGAACCAGTTCAGAAGGTGCAGCCGAAACGAATGGACCTTTTATTTTTTTCTGGTGCTCCTCGCCTACGAGTTGAGGGAGGAGAGGAGGAGCGTAATTTTTAATCGTCTATATCTTCGCTGTTATTGATGCTAGCTCAAAAATTCTTGCACTGGGATGACGAATGATCGAATGCCTATCTCTCGTCTGCTTTACGTAATCTCAATTAATTTATTGCATAGTCCCTTTAAGGGTGTGACGCGACAGCATTAATGGCTCCCTTCAGCTGTTTCTCTTCTTTGTTCTTTGTTCACATTCGCACATTTATCACAGTTTCCACATTCTTGTTTCTGGAATCTTCCACACTGCAGTTTACGCGCATAATATTACCCTAATTAGTATCGAATAAGCACGTATCTGCTTCACTAATCCCAACATTACTAAGCTTCAATTAAGCCTACACCACACACACATGCTTCCATTGTACCTCTACTTGGCTTATAGTCTGTAGCATGCCTGGCTGGCAGCCCAAGGGTCGTGGGTTTGAATCCATAGAAGAGAATTTTCTTTACGTAAAATGAATTACTTCATTGAGTTAAGTGTCCGAGATGTGCGCCGAGTTCTTATTCACATTAAGAGTAATCTTTTCAATTATTTTAATTCCATACAAACACGTGTGACGTCACGCGCGGTATAGGTTTCCCGCAACAACGCCGCCTGGACGACGCCTTGTTTTCCACTGAACTGCAGCCTTAACGCTGTCGCGTTAATAAACGCCAGTATTCTAGAGAGTATTTGCGTGCCGTATATAACACGGTTAGCCGGTTTTGTGTTACAAGTAAGCTCAAAGAACTCCATGTTTTGCTTCATGTATCTTTCGAGGCATCGTGGTTCCACAAGGCACCGACACGAGTCCCCAGACACGACACCAAGTGAATGCGCCCACTTCTCTGGGTATCAAAAAGCGGATCCGTTCTCTGATCGCTTATCTGAACCATCAGCACGCTCAGTAGGTCTCCGCGTGCGGGCGAAACGATCAATCGTAAAGCACCGGCAATGGCCGCGGAACTGTGCGCAACATATGGTTCGCTCCGCGGGGCCCAGAGCCGCGTCTCGGGTTACGCCTAATCCGTCGCCCCGAAACTCGCTCATTTGTTCCGCTTTTCAGGCCTTCTTTGTCAGCCTCGCTTGGATGAAGGCTGCCACTGCACGGCCTTCGCTCGTAGGTGAGTGGTTAGAGAGAAAGGTGTACATCCCTTGTCAAAAGAGCCCAGAGAACTTCGGGATTGACCCCAACATCTCCCTGGCCGCGCACTCACATTTGTGTGGGTTTGTCCCCCTCTCTCCGAGGTTGTACAGTGTGACAATGCCAATCTTACTCGTTGCCCCAGGCATAGGAGTGCCAACAGCACTACACAAGGCTCTTGGGACTGCACAAAGGCTGCTCGAGATACTCACAAGGTGGCCTGTCTGTTTTTGACAATGGGTGCAAATAAATAAGCTGTGACCTGTGCAGTTTGTGAGCTCTTCCATCCAAATTCTAAACTGCGGCAGAGGCCAGAAAGCGCTGAAAACCTCTGCAGTACGAACTCACGCGCGAATGTGGAACTTGGCTTCGCATACATTCGGCACTGAGCCTATGAGCGAATGCGCTGTCATATACTACCGGTGACTGCCGCATGCTGCGTCTACGCTGGAGACAAACCCGGCTCATGGCTGATAAATGCGTTGCTATATACGAGAATAGAAACAACTAGCACTTTTTTTTTCTTGCATCTCGCACCAACACGCTCTCCATAATGGGCATCGATTAAGACAATACTTTGAAAATTTGAACCCCAGAACATATTTAATTACAAAGACATCGGTAGGCACCTCCTACTTTTGGGTATTTTGTGCATCATACTAATTATTAAAAAAAGAGCAGGGATGGTAGCGCTGTTAGATTTTCCATGATCAAAAGACCAATTCGGCGCTCCATAAGGCGATCGGAAGAAGAGGTACCGCAATGCCTGGCAGCCGCTCTCACTAGGTTATTCGAGCGAGGAGATGATGTAGCCACTAAGCTATTTAAGCACTAAAGAATCCAGAATTACACGCACCACAGAACTTCATCGTATTATTATTTTCCTTACGAAGTAAAAACATTCGTAAAAGACGGTGATGCGAAGCAGAAAACATACTGTAGCGTTGCAACACCTCGTTTTTCAAGTTCTTTATCTTTGTCATTTGTCCTTCGCCGACGTTCTGTAAAGAGAAGCAGTCATGAAGAGGCCATCGTCTTCCCTTTAGTGCCGGAATCATCTTTCTTCCCTCATTTTTTTCTTCTTTTGAATATAGGTGGCAGCTTCCTCCGGGACTGCCCACGCGTACGCTCACAGGCTCACAGCGCATCTCGCGCTCATTCGTCCCCTTAACACGCAGCAAGCGCCTCGCTCCCGGCGCCCGCAGTGCACGCGGCGAGGGTCTGGCAGGGGGACCAGCTGCACGGATCGAAGCCGATCCTCGGCGTGCGGGTTCTAACTGACGGGAGCCAAAGGGGGAAAGGGAGCGGGCGGCTCTGCTTTGTCATTCTAATCACGGCCGCTCACTCGTTGCGTGTCAGTGCCAAGGGGGAGGGCGAAAGCCCCTTCACGCGTATAGTGCGTGTTCGCATGCACGCCTGACCGGACTGTCGGATCCCAAACTTTGCTGGATATGCTACTGCTGCGAACCTCCCGCGTATTATGTCTTCCCTTTTCACGCAGAACCCCTGCTGCTTCCGTGTGGTCTTCCCCTCTTTGCGTTTTTCATCGTTCGCTGTTATTTTACGTCCGCCCGCTGTGTGGACTGCGGCGCTGCTGGCGCAAGTGTCGCGTTTCTCACGGCTAAGAACTGGCTGCGTACTCCCCCCCCCCCCCCCCAACCTCTCTCTGCAATTTTTTTTTCATTTTCCACTCCTTTTCGCCATTTGCAGTGTGGCGTCCGAGGCTTGGCTTTTTTTTCGCCGACGGCGCCTCTTCGATCTTGTCAAAACCCCTTAACGCGATTTCACGTTTTCTTCAAGGATAGGCTAGTTCGATTCGCGCGTTGTTTTCTTTTTGTTTGTATTTTTTTACTTTCGTTCAAGTTGATACTCCCAGAAGCTCATTAAAACCCGTTGGCTTTCGATTTTTGTTGTTCTCTGAATTTTGCTAATACCGAAAAGCAAACGAGATAGAGGACGACATAAAATGCGGCGCGCACTAAGACCATCAAATGAGGAAGCTTCCGCTTTGTGAACCCCGAATTCTTCAGGTGTTTTGTGCGTAGGATTGGCAATAGAAGACTGTATTTATTAATTTTCTTGCATCTTCAAATGTCAGGGGGCTGATGTATTTTGTATGAGTTTGTATGATTTTATGCAAAGCTTTCAATAAGGGTTATCAATATTCTGCACTGCAATAAAATACGCGGCCTGAACACCACCGGTCAATTATAGGCTATGCGCAATACAAACTAAGAAGTCCTGCAAATGGGTATGCGCAATAAGTACTTATATTTTGAGGTACTTCAAAAGGGTATGCATAATCTAATCTATTTTAGCACAAAAAGTGCCCGTATAAAATATTTTAAGTTCCCAGCTACCATTAAAAAGAACGCGGCACACAACCATGGACATTCCCAATCATGGGACGGCTACCAAGTGCACTCGTTGCTACCTCCCACTACAACAGCCGCAGGCGTTGCTATCTATTGCGCGCAACGACATATGTTAAAGAGCGACACTAATGGCATTACAAGCGAAGTTTTTTTTGTCTGTTTTGATTGTTTTACGCTAACAGGTGTGCATAAATTCTCGCGTTCATGAATTGCTGTTTTGCTAATGCACTGTGTTTATTGTTTGCATCTATTCATAGAATGCATGCAATAACCCACTCCCCTCTATAGCGCCGACTCGTGCCTTGAGGGTAAAAATCGTTCAATCAAATAATTCAGGATTTGGCTGTTGTTCCAACATCATGTCCTCAGTCAGTGGCCGGTTTGTTCAGGCGGACCACAGCAGTGGACAACGCCTCTCGTCCATGCGCATACTTATGGCAAACACTGATTCGGAAGCTGTCAAGCATGAGACTCCGCACGGCAACCACCTTCTTGAAGAAAATATCAAAGTGGTTCACGGGCAATATGTACAGGGACAGTGGATGCCACACGAGATTCTTCCCTCTCTCGGGCACAAGTGCATCGTATACAGCATAAGCGCAGAACGTCCTTGCTCGCTCTGCAACATGGGCTAACAGGTGCAGGTAAGCCTTGGGAGAGCTCACAGACTGTATCACATGCAGCCATTGTAAAGAACATTGTACATATGAAGTGGCAAGTGTTCTTACGGGTTCCATTTCATTCGGACGAAGTGTAGGAAACCTGTGTAAGGCCAATTTTGTCCGGAAAAAGTCGACTAGTTTCGTTCACGGAAGACTGCAGTCAGTGACGAGGCTCAGAAACCTGTGGAGAGTAAGGTAAGGGATCACGTCTTTGTCGATATTCATTGGGTAGCGGCAGACCGATACCTGACTGAATGCGGTCGCATCGCGCTTCGATGTTTCTAATTGCAGCGCTTGTTAACATAGGAACATGTAGGCGGAAGGCACGTCATGTGTGCAAACTTGTGGTACAACCCCAGAATGTAGCGCATGCGATGTCATGCTTTCAACAATGATATGCCGTTTGTTTCGTCAGCGTAACTCTACTGCAAGTAAAGCCGTCCACTTTTCGGAACGTATACGCACTGACATTTTCCTGTCACGTAGCTTTGTTTATGTATGGTTAATGGGGGTTTACCGTCCCAAAGCGACTCAGGCTATGAGGGACGCCGTAGTGGAGGGCTCCGGAAATTTCGACCACCTGGGGTTCTTTAACGTGCACTGACATCGCACAGCACACGGGCCTCTAGAAATTCGCCTCCATCGAAATTCGAACGACGCGGCCGGGATCGAACCCGCGTCTTTCGGGTCAGCAGCCGAGCGCCATAACCACTGAGCCACCGCGGCGGCTGTAGCTTTTTCTATTATTATTTACCAAAAAAACCGGCTCACCAAATAAAAGGGGGAAAGAGCACTCCGTCAGTTGCAGGCTGCATGACTGTGTGGCCAGCGAGGAAGCTGGCACTCTTATTCCAACAAAGTACCATTATGGACGTATACAAAACGCTGATTATGATGGTATGGATTTTGTCGAAATCTGTCTTAATTAGTACTTTTGGGTCCCAGTAATCAGAGTAACCGCTGTTTTTACATGTAACGTGCACATAAAAAAGTCTTCGCCTCTGTCTTGAGTCACTGAGTTCTTTGTAGCAATGGCACAATGCATCAAATATACGATACACTCACTGCAAGCAAACTTCTTGCGCATCGTATAGTGCGTGCACAATAAACTGCCGTGTTCAATTTTGGTGGCATAGGTGGCATGCGAAGCTGTAATCGCTTTTATAAGATGTCTTTGATGCGCAAGCTGCAACAGAAGGACAGTGCTTGTCGAGTGTCCTAACTGCTTTGGACAGAGCTCAGAAGAGCAGTGAATTAGGATAATTAGAGGTGCGCACTTGTAAACGGAAGCGTTGCAGGCGGTAAGTGCAGCCCCAATAGAAGGAAAGTTGTCTGTTCTCTGTTCAATAAGTTAAATAACCAACCACATCTTTGTTTTATTTTTTTACATTGCAGGTGCTATAAAGGCCATGCCGCCGCCTCGCAACCTTGCTTAAATTAAGAAACATTCCGACAGTCCGCCAATACTGTGAAGACATGGAGACCTTGAATGGCTCACATCTAACCGTGTGCTACAAGGAGTGCTAGTGTACTCCGAAGCTCAAGGACACTAAAGTTACCTCGCGGGCCAGGGTTGCTCTTCGCGATGAAAAAGTTTTGGCCCCCTTAGTATTGCGTTAGTTAGGCACCCATGAGCACCTTGTGTGATGTGTTCTTGCATTTTCCAGCGTGCTTTTAGCAGACACACTGTAGTTGATAATGTCCCCGTATTTTCTGCCTCGTTTGCAGTGAAGCTGAGGCAGTGCGTGCATCTTGCATTAGGACAACTGCCAGCATTTGGGACCATAGCCCAGTCCGCAACACAGGTTGACCGAACGTCCTACTTCTCAAACGTTCGCGAAAGCAACTTGCTCCGAACGTCACACTTTGCGTAAATGCCGCAGCGTAAGCACAAAGATCCCGATTTTGTCACCGAAATATAATGTCAGTGCTTCCCTTGCATTACCGACAGATTTAAACTACACCCGGACAAATATTTCACTGGCGTGTTTTTTGCGTCCCTAATTGCATCTTGTAAAAGGCTTCTCTCGGCTAAACCGCTGGCGTATTCATGCTGTAATATGACGCGTGTTCATCTCGATTCCTCATCTGGGTCAGCTACCTCTCCTCCCATGTTAAACAAGTCGTTTATCCAGAGTAATCGCGATTGCGCCACCAGAACCATTGCTACGTACCCCTCTTGTTTGGCTCTTCGTAGGCGCAGAATAGGTAAGTCCATAGGCCACACCGCGTGGAGCTGTAAGTCCAGCGGTGTTGTGTGTGTGCCTCTTTGTCTTGTCCTGAGTCAGTTTCGTTGGTTCCATCATCTGTGCACGATGAAGGTTACTAAGAATTTTGCTTTCATCAGGCAATTACTCCACTCAAGCATAATATGAAAAAAAAAGACTACCAAATGCCACCTCACGCGTCAAATTACAGCATGCATAAGCCAGCGGTTCAGCCGAGACAAGCTGCACTTACGGATACAAAATCACGCCAGTTAAATATTTGGCCAGGTGTAGGTAAGACGAACGGTTCGTTTAGATGCCCGTTCTATTTTGCAGTGTTCAAGGTGACTTTCTTCAACGAGCCTTCTCCCCTGAGCTTTACTTTCGATTCATTACATACATTTCACCAGAAAACGCATCGCGACACAAACCCCCTACGCCAGTTTGCATGTGACTGCGTCTTGTGTGTATTCGGATGCCGACGAGACCATTTTGCTGGCCCGCACAAAAGCACCGACCAGGGCTAACGTCACCGAGAGTCAAATCTCCCCTGTATCGACTGCGCGGCGCGCACCAACGCTCGTCAGCGTGTCGCGTGAGCAGCAAGAGTTATTTCGGTCAGAGCTCGCTAAATCGCCGGCTGCGTCCGCGCCGTGTCGCTGTTGCCGCCGCTACGTTGCTGTACGTTACCGCAGTTTTCAGCGCCGCGCCGCGCTCACAACTCGCAACGTCAGAACAGTGGGCCGTCGCCGCGGTCGATAACGATTTTCCGACGCCTCTTTGCGGCCGCGCGCTCTGGCCGCCCGCCTTCGCTTAGCAGCAGTCCATCGGATCACGTGACAGAGCCGCGCATGCGCGAGGGGTGACAGCAGCAGCCTTTCGGAAACGCCCACCTCTGCACGCACAGGCGTCCGATGCGCGCGTTTGTGCCCGCTGTCCTGATATTTCGAGCCCCCCCCCCCCCCCCCCCCCTCCTCGCATGCTTCAATCTCTTACTCCCACTCCTTTCCAACGGCAGTTATCGCCCTTGTTCCAACAGAGTTGTTGAAAAGAAGGCTCCGCCGCGCGCATTCGCTGCTGGCAGCGTGCACGCGTGAGTGAATCCGTGTCGCGGATCCATACATAACGCTCGGCGTGCGTGCGACGGGCTGCCGTTGTTTGTTGGCGGTGACTTGTCGATAATGTGCCAGGGACGATGATCCACAAGGCTGTGAGCAGCTGGATCGCGCCCGGAGTGGAAGCCAGCCGCTTTTCTGTGAGGCGGTCGCTCCAAAATCTTGGCGAACGTTCGCGAAAAACGACTTGATCACCTTTCCCCTTTGAACACTCACTCTGATGCAGCGATGTTCCATACCGTAACCGAAAGACCTCAATGAGACCCAGCAATCTCGATTTCGAGCCATTTTTTCCTGCAGCGGCTCGGAAACTCGGTGAATTAAAAAAAAAGAGAACAATTCAGTTCTTAAAACTGCCTGAAACTCCGTAAAAGTTCCCTTCACGCCATATTTTACCCCGAAAATTCTTTGAAAAAGGGAACATTCCGCAAGTGGAACATCACTGACCTGATGACACCTCTGCCGGTCTTAGAGGCCAGGTACTACACGTGCAAAAGGCCGGACGCCCTCCAAGCGAGCACCACCACCTCTGTTGATAGACAAACGTCTTCTAGCATGACTTCGACGTAACATAATAAACAATATACCTGATTATACTGGTTATAAACGCAAATGCTGCGGTAGAAATAGATTTGTGGCTGCTATGACCAAAGAAAGCGACAAGAGCTCCTAACTTGCTCTAAAATTATGTTTAATACATTTACACTGCCCGTATTTTCGAACTGCTGGCATTTCGTGCGCTAAGGGATGAAGCCGGCTGACTCCTTGTCTGTGCAAAGTAAAGTTTCGCTTTTGCACTGCATCTCATTCGGAGGTTATGCACCCTTCGGCGTTGCACATCACCAGCAAAGTTGTTCTCACCGCTTTGTTACCGAAGGTTCCGATGGCGGCACTCTTGTCCCTGGTCGCCAGCTGTCAGGGGTTGATGCCCATCTGGGATGATGGCGCCTACGAAGACCCAGTTTCTCTTTTCAATAGTGCGATCAGAGTGTCTTGGATTCGTGACAACCGGCTAAAATTATTACGAGAGAGAAGGAAATAAAACAACAGCATGAAGTTTGAGCCACCGAGACACATATTACGCCCCGAAAGCTTTTTAACATCCAAAGTGAGGCCTGCGTCTGCGTTATAATTCTGCTTCTTTCAACGTGTATACGTAGCCACCGGATGTCACAAGCTAGCAAACATGAAAAGAAGCCGAACAAAGCGAAAGTAGAAAAAAAAATGGCTTACTCGACATCAAATTTCGGCTCAAGTATTATTCCATATCTTGACGTATGACGGACTGCACTAACGAGCAGAATCTCTTTACCGCCAGGTTCCTCGGTATCAAACACTGTTTTCCGTATTATATAAAAAAATGTAAGCCTAGGAGCTTGTTTTTTGGCAGTCATGGCAATTGTGCGAGTACTGCTCGAAACATTTTTTCTTCACAATCCAAGCCCGTCCTCGCTAGTAAATGGTTATTCTCGCAGCTTAGCACCTAGCTCATAATAAAGACAAGGTAGCAGAATGGGATTCTTCACAACACAAAATAAATTCAACTAAAGTCGAGTGCCCGCTATAGGCAACGTTCCAACAAAAGGACTTGCCCAGACGACGACGCCTTCTTGTAAGACTGAAACTCTCCCTCGCTCCTTAGTCATTTTGGTTTGTGTTATCGAACTCATAAGTTTGCTTAGTAGAACAGAAAAAAAAATTCCTTGCAAGCGAAAGAGGCATATCTATAGTGAGTAAATTAAACATCTGTTCAGTAAAACTAGGTTTCAAGCATAAGTCCACAACTGGAAGCAGGATTGTTAAGAAATCTTATATCGGTAAGTTGAGCACCAAACGTCGTGTATACTAAAGAAACATCGAGGGCAAATTGAAATTGGCCTGAATCGACAGATCGTGGCGTTCCAATGTGAAAAAGCCTCCTTTCCATGAAAACGGTGCTTTCATAAGCTAGAAAAGGTGAGAAAATTAAACGCAGGTATCTCTACTGCCGAGAATTTTCGCAAACAAACTGCAGTGACGTCAAAAGAGTCTTTTCTGAGTGGATCCCCGAGGCCAGGCTGCACACTCACTTTCCCAACGGCGATCCCGGAGTCCTTCTCGGTCTTGACGTCGCCAATTCGAATCAACTGGTGATTTTTTTTTAATTTTTAAATCCACCTTTCTCAATAATAAATGCGTCTGTCGCTGCCGGATAGAAAACATCAACTTAGCAAAACGACGAGTATAATTAATTTTTACTAAGATCAAAAAGTGGATGACATCGTTCCCAGTGTCCCTGTAAGCTTATATTCTCAAGGCATAAAATGATTTCGGCGGGAACAAAAACGGTTTAAATTCACCTTTTGTAACTGCATTTAATTGGCCAAGCCGGTGGCTGGGTTAGTTGGTCCTCAAGGCATCAGGCAGGTTTGAGCACCACTGACAACACTTCCGCGCCATGCGTTACATGTACTCTGGTAAAGACGGCCAGAATTCTCGCGAGCAGTCCGCGCAGTCGATATTTGTTCGGCAGCACCAAGGGCGCGCGCTACAGGCGCCGGCGGCTGCGTGCGTGCGGGACTTGTTTGCGTCCCCAGTTAGGGCCGGAAGTATCGCCTCGCTCAGAGCGCGCCGCCGTCAACCGGTGCGGTTACGGCCGCGCCTGTCTCGCCCGCCCGCGTCAACATCTGCGAGCGCGTGCACGTGATCAGCGGCGGCCTAGCATTACCTCTGTTTACCAGCCCCTCGCTGAGCCCGACTCCGTGGGACAACTGTCGCGCGATGCGTGCGCGCGGCCGATTATTAACGTCTTTCGCGCCCCCGTCGTACCGGTGATTTTAGGTGTTCTTTTATTTATATTTGCGCTAGCGTCGCTCTTCACTTGTGCGTGCGTAGAAACCAATTCTTTCCCGGATCAATTCCTGCGAGACGAGCAGGTTCCGAAAGGAGAAGAGAAAGTTCGCTCACTTGCCACTTTGAAGTGCAAGGGTGCACGGTTGAGGGTGGTGTTGAGTGCACGGAGAAATAAGAAGAAAAAACGTGGCTGCTGTTTGAGCCCGCCTTTTCGATCTGATAACCGCTTGCGGGCAGCACGATTCCTGCATGGCATGCAAACACGCGTTGGAGAAAGCATCTGCAAAAAGTGCAGTGTTTTTATTCAAGTCATTTGAAGACGGCATGCGAGGTTATATGAATATTCTAATCTTTCTACGGTGCTTTCTTTCTTCCTTTTACGGGGGTGGGGGGGGAGGGGGGGATGCTTTGTTCAATATTGTTTAAAGTTAGCCACTAGTTACTACTCAACTGAGCTGCCTGGCACTCTGAAGACCAGTGCATACGCAGACGAGACATCTCTGCGTGGCAGCCGTGGGAAGCGGCGACCATTCACACAATTTGCATAGTTACACTCTAAACTCGAATTAGCCTTTATATATGGAAGTAAAAAGAGAGTAACCTGTCCTGTAGACCACTCTCATTTAGGGGCATGGTATTACTACCCATGTGCAGGAATAGATTTCAAACGCTAAATATGCCCAATGCTTACTCTTGGCAATGGAGGCACGTTGCCACCGCAAACCACAGTAACTTGATGCAATGAGCAATGCCAGGAGGCTTCTCAAAGCGGCACCGGAGGTCCTGAGGTTAGCAAAAAGATGAGATTGAAACATCGGTTAAAACCTTCCTAACTGCTAAAACTTGGCTTATTTTGAAGCGGAAGTTTGTCTCCGTTGCCAAACGTAAGTATTCCACAATTTTGGTGATGGAGATGTACCCATGGAGGGCTTGGGCAAAATACCCTGCCCCTAAACATGGGTGCGCTAAGTACAGTTTGCCCCCATTTTACTCCCATACAATCTAATTCGTGTTTAGAGTGTAAGGTCTAGCAACAGTAAAGTATGGTGCCCCGTGTTAAGCGGGAATAAGTGGCTGAATAGAGTCACTGCAACGATTGCGTTTGTCCCCTATTGATGACTCCTCAATGGGGTAGTACCGCCACCTGCTTAGGTCAAATTGTTTCATCTCGCTAGAGATCCCGCCTGTACGATTCGTACACTTCTTTCTTTTGTGCTTTTGCTCTTCACAGTGTCGTCTCTAAATGTATCGGGAGCTTTCGGCATACGCAGCGTACGGTAAAGCACTATACGAAGCGCGTGACAGACACCAAGCTATATAGACTAAGTGCCAGTTCCTCACGCTGAGCTTCTTCACAAGGTGCCGGCATCAGACAATCTTTACAGACAAACAAGCACTCTGCAGTGATAACGCACTGCTACTGAGCGAACAAATTTGAGGGAAAAAATTATGGTTGGTCTCGTCGTCCAGCGTAGACGTAAACAATCAGTGCATTGCAGAAAACCCGTAGCACATTCCATTGGACGGATCACAGATGGTGGTAACCGCACTCGGCTAGGACGTACCCCAGTCTACGCTCTCTTCTGTCCTCCGAGCTGGGCTGCGCGCGTGGCCTCCGTGGCTGCTTTCCGGCTTGAGGAGCTTTCTTTAGCTGGGCACCGCGATCGGCTTCCTTCGCTGCTTATGGTGCTTTGCGTGCCGCCGCGTTCAGCCGCTAGTATTTTTTTTTCCAGGCTTCCTTCGATGCTTTCGCTTCTTGGCATGCCTTAGCGCTCGCATGCTCTTCCTGGCGTTAGCGAAGCGTTGGGCCGTCTAAACCGCCTTGTCGCCTTCGTGCATCGACGGCTACATAAACCTGCCGCTGGCAACATAGGCGTGCGTTTCCATGTCTCCTTCTGGCTTCACTGTGCTGCCTCTACTGCAGCACTACTGCCACTGAGCATTTGGAAGCGCAGTAGAAACAAATGAGAGATGCCAAAGGCCGATTTAAAGCACATGGCGTGGGGTTCTACCAGTCAGAACACGTGGCGCAAGAGGCTGCGGCGTTGGCAGACTGGTTATTGGGAAACGGAGCTGCTCTGTTTGTGCCGGCGTTTATTCGAATTCCGCTCGAGGCTATGCTAGTGGAAAGTTTTATTTTCTTTTTTTTTCTGCTAGATACCAGTCGGATATAACATTTCTTAATGTTTCGGAAATGCTCGGCTTTATGTTCGACCCCGCGGGTTCACCGCGATTCACGAACGACGTTCGCCAAAATTTGCCCAGTATAGGAGCTAAACGCATTTCGTGGTTAATAGTTGGAGCGGGCACTTAATTAAGCTCCGCCTTAAGGGTATGACGCGACAGCTAATTGGTTAATGCCCATATATACGAAATTGGTCATTCTCTACTCTACTTTATTTAATCATTGGGAGTCCTGATACCACTCCTGGCGCAGTGATCAGCGGTTAAGCGATGCGCCATGCACTGCCCGGCGATGGCAGGTGCTGCCACCGGTGGGGCTTGTCGCATAACCAGGTTGCTCTTCCCGAGCAAGCTCTCGCGGCCAGTCATTACTCTAACTGCCACCTGCCACGGTGTTCAGTTTGCTCACGATCCGGTGGGCAGGTTGTGATGACGCCACAAGACCACATGACCTAGCTGGCCCGCCTACCTCCTAGGTTGCTTCTAGGGGAATTTTTCATTTATTTTTCGCTCACTGTCAACAACGCCGACACCAACGACGGCGACGGCTCTTCTGGGACACGGGCTCCTTAACGCTATCGCGTTAATATGTGCGATGTTGTGTAGTTATACAGAGCGCTCGAATGTCGCCTTGTCTTCTTGCCGAACGGGCGCGTGGTTCTCAAGGCGCTGCATCGAAGTCGTGCTTAGCAGAGCGCCGGGGACACCGATGCCAGCGCATGGCGTTCGCGAGGCGGCGCAGCGTAGGACCGGCCGCTCAGTGGTGGCGGGAGGGTCGCGATGGCGTGAGATTACGTGAGATGTGCCCGCCGCGGACAGGAAGCAAAGGGGAAAGCGTCGCGTTCGGCTTGGGGCCAGTGAGCCTGTGCGCGTATTCGCGGGGTCCGCGCGGATTTTAGCCTCGCATCAGACGACCGGCGGCCGAGTCCCTTGATGCGGCGTTACACCTCGCGGATTAGCAGCTGTCTGTCCGCGTTACTCGCGGTTGCCGGTTTTGTCCGTGCGAAACGCCCAAGCGAGATTTTGCGCCGCTCTCCGGAGCCAGGGATGTGGATAATGACGGTCTTCGTGTTTCGTTTAGTGGCTCGACGCGAGCCCGAGAGGTTTAGCTCGCAGATAATTCGGGCAGCAGTGGCTAACGCGTTCTGATTAGGGTCTCCCTGCATTCGTGACGAACCCGTACGCGCGAAGCTTTTATTTTTTCTTTCTCCGATTCTTCTTTCCGTTCGTTCACTTCCGCGGGTGAGAGCTCGGGTAGTGATCGATTGTTCGCCAGGTTCTGCGTTAATTATTGCTCAGTGATGCCATTGGCTTTGGCAATGCAAATAAAGATGGTCAGACGAAGAGCAGGCACATCCCGTTTACCGCTTTTCTCGAAAGACGCAGAAATTTACATTGTTTTCTAGAACTTATAACGACATTACCATATTATGCACTCCTTTTATACAATGATATCAAGAAAGAAGCCAGCAGTCATGGAAACCAAGCAACGCATAAATGAATGTTTATTTCTTTAACAATGTAAAATTATTAGTGTAATAATTTTTTACCTGAAAGATAAAGAAAGTCGAAGAAAAAACATCCACATGCCACCGGTGGGAGTCGAATCCAAGACCTTTGCATCGCGCACGGTGCGCGCCTGTCCAACCTTCTACATTCGAGTGCAATTATGTTGCGTGCAGCCTAGCTGTCAGAGTGTTCATCAGCGCTACCCTCGTCCATAGCTGCGTACAAGAAGGCCCTGTATTACCGCGAGTGTGACGCGGAACGTGATCGAACGACGAGGGCGGAAGGTTGAGGTTGAGGTTGAGGTGTTGAATGCTACAGGTGGGGTTAGCCTTGCTTTGTCTGCCGGCAATTGCTCCACCGCAACGTCCCTTCGATATTAACAATGCCGCATCTACCCCGCTAAGCGCACAGTCTCTTATAATAGCACACATTCTCTCCCACAGTCACCAGCTATGCACACAATCAATCCACACAGTTCACATCACAGTCCACTCCAGAAGACACCATCTATGCACATATTCAGTCACACTAGAACATAGGCCATTGTAGTGCCACACTCCACACACACATTCACTCACAGTATAAAGTAGTCCACTCCGGAAGACACCATCTACGCACACATTCAATCACAGTAGGTCATAGTCCGTTCCTGCTGTCACCATTTAAAAACAAGATTCGTGTTCTGCAGAAATGTTAAAAGAAGGCGTGCAGCCTCCCTTCTGCATGTCCGGTTTCCACTCGGGTAGACAATGTCCTGCACTGTGCTGTGACGGGTTCCTGTCTTCTTGAAGGAAGCGAACATCACATGCCTTTCAGCGTTGTACTCTGGGCAGTACATAATATAATGTTCGATATCCCCGCACACACCACATAAAGAGCAGAGCGGAGACGATGCTATGCCGGTCTTATGCATCCATGCAGGAGTGCGAGCAGAGGCCGTGCGAATTCGATGTAGAAGGGTCGCCTGAGATCTTCTCAGTCCCTTGGTCACACATGGCTTGTGGGACGCACTCCACAGGGTACTGAACTGATCGAGCACCGTTTTCCTGCAGAGACTTTTCCCATCTTGAGGTACTTTTTTTGATGAAATCCTTGAGAGAGCTTTATGGGCGAGACTGTCTGCCACCTCATTACCGTTGACTCCTATGTGAGAGGGCACCCACTGGAAATGTAGAGTAAAGCCTCTGCTGTGCAGATTCTGCACCAAGCGCAGAGAGCTCAGAGACAAGGCGTCAGTAGGGAATCCGCGCTCTAACCTCTGAAGGGCAGATTTTGAATCAGTTAGGATGACAACAGGTTGAGCCGGACAAGACCCTAACTTCCGTAAAGCCGCCTCAATAGCAACACTTTCAGCCGTTGTGGAGGATACAACAGCAGTACAGCGTACGGACCACTTACAGTCCAAAGAAGGAATGTAAAAAGCCGCTGCGCTAGCTTATTTGACCTTGTCCACAGAACCATCCGTGAAAATTTGAAGATGGCAGGCATACTCTGTTTCCAAGTATTCCAGTACAAGCGAACGCGTTGCTGCCAAAGGAGAGCTGCGCTTTGCGCTCACATGGGGAATTGTGACCTTACAGTCGAGGGTCGGAAAAGACCAGAGGGGTTTCAACCGTTTCCTTTGCCTTCGGACATTAATGCCTAAAGAACTAAGAGGATTGAGTGCCAAGTAAGCCTTCGACTCATATCTCTTGCAGAGCCGCTGGAGAAGGGATCGCCCAGCTACCGTCTCTCCTAAGCGGTCAAGATGCATTAATAGTCTCTGAGAAGCGGTAAGGCTAAGAGGTTTCGATAGGGACTCATGAAGTACTGCCTTATTCGCAGCCGCCTGGGGAACTCCAATGGCTCTTCTTAGGCCCTTTCTGTGGACAACTTCGAGACGCTCAAGTTGTGATGCCGAAGGGGAAATTAAAGGTAATTGATACATTATCCGGCTGACCACCAGCGCCTCATGAAGTTTGACCATTGAAGAAGGATGGTTTCCCCATTGCTCACGTGCAATTCTACGGATCACATTGAGACGAGAAGATATAGATGAAACAATCGCGTCTACAGCTTTTCGCCACTGTAGACGGGAGTCAATAATGACGCCCAGGAAACGCGCGTGGTTGAATTGACGGATGCAAGAGTGACCGAGGTCTATCTTCAACCGCGCTTGACGTCTTCCTACACCTGGAAACAGAATAAAGCCGGATTTGTCCACTGACAGAGACAACCCCACACCTTGAAGGTAAGCTTGTGCCGAAAGTATAGCCTGTCGAGCTATCAGGGCTAATCGCTTGTGTTGGTAGCCAGTAATCCAAATACAGATGTCGTCAGCATAAAGTGACATACGCACTTGCCTGCAACTTTTTTTCAACGAATCGGGTAGGCCAGCCATTACGGCGTTAAAGAGCGTGGGGGAAAGAACACTTCCTTGAGGCACACCTCGTGACAGAACCCTTTCGGTGCTTAACGTACTCCCTAACCGTACACGAGCCGCGCGATCACTTATAAACTTGGAAATGAATCTTAACATATGGCCCTGTATGCCCATGCCTTGCAAACTGTTTAGAATTGAGCTCTGAAGCACGCTGTCGTAAGCTTTCGCAACATCAAGAAAAATGGCTAAGGTGGAAAGGCCGAAAGCTCTCTGGTGTTCAATGTGACTGATCAAGTCTAAGACGCTATCTTGGGCACTAAGACCTCGGCGGAATCCTGTCATACAGGATGGCAGTGCCTTGCTGTCCTCAAGCCATCATGATAAGCGTTCATTTACCAGCTTCTCCATCAACTTAGCTACACAGGAGGTCAATGACACTGGGCGATACGAGGCAAGGTCTGTCATGTCTTTGCCAGGCTTCAGTACCGGAACTACATCTGCCACTTTCCATGACGGAGGAACATCGCCAGTCTCCCAAACTCGATTGATGAAGTTGAGGAGCTCCTTTCTGAGTTGCAAGGGCAGATTATTCAGCATTTGATTGGTGATGCCGTCGGGACCTGGTGAACACCGGCGCCGCAGGCCACTGAGCGCAGTCTGAAGCTCACGAAGCGTGAACGGGACGTCCATGATAGACCTGGAGGAAGCAGGTGGTGAATATATATCTATTCCAGAATCAGCGCGTATGAGTGCGTCTGCAAATTCCTCTGCCAAGCACGCAATAGGTTTTTCCTTGCGTATTGCAAGAGCTTCAAAAGGCTTCGAAGGGCGAGATTCTCCAGCAAGGCTGCCAATAACTCGCCATATTCTCGTTATCGGTGAGAACACAGTCAAACTAGCCCAGAATGAGGCCCATTGCGACCTGTACAGCTTGTTCGTGTGCCGTCTAATAGCAGAATTCAGCCTATTGAAGGTCGTCTTCAGTTGCCTGTCGTCCTTCTTCCGCACGAGTTGGCGCTCCGCTCTTCTTCTCGCTACGCAAAGGTTCCTGAGTTTTAAATCCGGGGCCGGAAAATGATCAGGTAACTTGACCGCCGTAGTTGCTGCTAGCTTACTAGAAATCATTTTGTCAACAACATCACCAGAAACACGTTCTTGGTGCTTTCTGTACTTGTCCCAGTTGACCACGTTGCTAATTTTAGGAGCATGCATACGAAAGTCGGCAGCAAACACAAAAATCGGATAGTGATCACTTCCCATGCGGTCGGGTGCTGTTGACCAACTGACGCGGACGTCAGGTGAATGCAGTGTCAGGTCTATAGCTGTCGCTGAGGCTGGAGGCCTGAAAAAAGTGGGGCTTCCGTCATTGGCAACACACAGGTCCAAACTGTCAATAACCTCTACAAGTTTGCGTCCACGGGAATCCGTGTTCCGGTCACCCCAAACGGCATGATGGGCATTGAAATCACCGCAGATGATTCTAGGTGCTGGGCAGCGGTCGCAGAGCTGCTGTAGAAACAAATCTAATGCTACCTTCTTCCGCGGAGACACGTACACGGATGCAATAAAAAGGGTTCGAGAGCCGAGCTGTATTCTTGCAGCCGCTACCTCAATGTCATCCGTGCAAAGATCGGCAACGCTTAGAGAAACATGTGGAATTTCTCTTCTTATGTAAAGCGCAGCACTTCCTGCAGGAAATGACTTTATGCTGCAGTTTTTATGGGCGACATATCCAGTCAAACATCTCCCGCTTGGCAGGCCAGCTTCTGACAGGGCCAATACTGGAACACAAGTCTCTTTCAAGAATAGTTTGAGTTCTGCTAACCGACTTAAAATCCCAGCGCAGTTCCACTGCAATATAAACGGCACTTTTCGGTGCATATGAGATCCACGAGGTTTAGCCCCATCCATTTTAGTTTGCAAGGAAGTTTGCTGCGAAGGTGGAAGTTAGGGACTCAAAAGAAAGCACCAGCTGTAGGAAGTTCTTCAGGTTACCAGGCGCCATCGCTGGAACATGTGAACGCAGGGCCCCAAACAAAACATGAAGAAGGTCAGACATACCTTGATTTTTGAGCTCCTTATTTTGCGCAACACACTCACTTACAACATCGATAAAAGATGCCGACGGGGACACACTCTTGGCCGCAGTAGCTGGTTTTTTTTTTGTCACTTGTGCATATGAGGGTCCCCCTTGCCGTGGAGTCTGGCTGTGATCCGGCCGCTCAAGAACATGGACACTTTTTGCTGGAGGTCGAACAGTCGACTCGCGCGCACTGGACCTTGGCGTCTTGCTGGACTCAGGTCTCTTAGGGACATTGTTGGGCAACGCAACAACATCAGACTCCAATACTGGGAACTCGTCTAATCCAGGGACAGGCGTCTCAGTCGGTGGGGTTTTTGGACCAGCAATAAAGGACATCCGACGGTGCAGAGCGCTCACACAGAAGGGGCAGCCTCCGAAACTCGCTGGATGATCGTCACCGCAATTGGCGCAAGCAAAATCTGCCCTGCAGGTTTTAAAGTCGTGGTCGCCTCCGCACCGCTTACAGCGTCGATCCTTTGTGCAAACTTTGGCCACGTGCCCAAACCGTTGGCATCTAAAACACCGTGGAGGAGCTTCAGTGAAATCTGCAACTGCGTGTTTTGTGAATCCCAGATCATTTTTTTCGGGGCGCTCTGAGTTGGGAGCGAATGTCAACACGATAGAGTTGGTAGGTTTCGCAGCCCATTCTTTTCCTGGAGACTCCACACGACGCACAAGTCGTTTCACGTGCAGTACACCTTGTGGTTTCAGATAATCAAGTAGGTCGCGTTCTGAATACCACTTTGGTACACCCTTAATAACACAGGTGTTCTTCATGTAGGAATGGGGCAACCGCACGTTAACTTTAATGCCAAAAATCTGAGAGCTCTGCAGGAGCTTGTCAACCTGCTCTTCCGTCGAGACATCCAGCTGAAGAGCCCCGTGCATGGTGAACCGACTTCGAACCGGAGCTGATCCCAGCAGTGATTGAATGGCCGCGAAAAGTAAGATGGGATTCTCTCTTAAATCAACCCCCTTTTCTGTAGGCTCAACCACTACCGGGATCCCTACCGTTCGTTGCTTGCGATGACTCACCAACTTGAAGCCCTCGTTGTCCACGTCAGCCATATCGGCCACTGACTCGTCACCGTCCACGATCGTTGACTCAGCCCCACTAAGCGATGAGGTCTCACTGGACGGGTGGTCGAGTCCATGTTCTGGTCGCTCCACAGCCTGGGAAGCCATGGCCGCCTCTTCCGAGCCAGCTTCCTTTGAATGGCGTGGTCCCTTTAGGCTTGCCGGCGCCGGAGCAGCCGTACTCTTCCCGTAGGGACAGTACCGCTTTGAAGATGCTGCCGTCCTCGAATATTCAAATAAAACTAGGTAAATTAGGAAAAATTAGCTAAATAAACAGAGCTGAGGCGACAGGCGATCGAACAACGTCTTCGTCTTCCTCTTCTCCCGAAGGCGGAACTTTCTCCCGAGGGCGGAAGTTTTGCAGGAGCCCTCTTGTGCTCACTGCCAGAACCGAGGTCATCCCTCGCTCGAGCAGACAAAAGTAGCGAAATGAGCGGATCGCTACGACATACGCATGAAGGACGCCTTCTCCAAATGTATGTCTTAACGAGCCCTTCATTTCCCGGCCCTTGTCAGCTCAAATGATTCGCGAAGAGTCTGGCAAGAAAGGCGCTTAGTAAAACCGCAGCACCTCCAGTTTTTTTGTTTTTCGGGATAAAACGAGCCTTCACACAAACGTAATGGTGTTCGACTGCGTTAGTAACCGCAAGCTCACCCAATGAATAGATGCATTGTGAAATGCAGGACCGACGCCTGTGATCGCGCTGCTGTGGAAGCCGCTACTTTACTGCACGGACTCGTGAGTAGCGAAAATGGAAACCCATTAGCGAGTCAGCAGCTGACGCATCAGTTTGCACGAAGAAACAGAACAAGGATGTAAATCGGGATGAAAATATTGAGTCCCGTTTGTCTTCTCTACGTTTGAGTTGATGCGGTACGCACAGCTGCCAACAAAAGTTCACGGTTCGCAGTCTAATCACGAAAAGACTGCATTGGCTTGTCCTCTGGACACGCAGCCGGGATGCCAGCGGTGCAGTTCACACCAGGACATGCTAACGCAGTGCGCCACTGACTTTGAGCCTACGTTTACAAGATGCGCGCGCTAGATCAGCTTTTCTAGTGTCAGCCGTATGAGGGTGGGGGAATGGAGGGTTATTAGCGACGGTGTATAGTAACCGAAGACGCTGTGATGTCATGTCACGTGATTACCTGCCGTTCTGTGGTTCCATGGAAGCATCTGGCATGCGGTTACGTCGCAGTACCCATACAGACCACAAATGACAAATCTCACTCTTTAGCTAGCCACTCAGGGTGCGTGCGGTGGCTGGAGCAGAAAAACAATTACAAAAACAGTGGTCACTCATTGTGTAACACCTCACGTGGCGAAAGTGACGCAGCTGTCGGGGTCTCTTCTTCGCTTTGTTCTTTTTTTTCTTTTTGCTGTCATGCTCTCATTTTTTGTGAGTTCATGCTGCTACGACTTCCTAAGACGCTTTACTTTGTTACGACGTGCACGCGGTAGAAGTCGACCCTTTCTATATGGGCTGTCACGGGACCGTAGGTATAATTTACCCATAACACGTGCGTTTTAAAGCCTTTTTCACCCTCTTTAGCTTAACTCCCCCCCCCCCCCCCCCCACACACACACACACGCACTCCTATTCTCTTCTCGCACCATAATTATACTGCGTCTTCGCGTAAGGTTGAAGCGAAGTTAAAAAATTCCAGTGGACGCTCCGACCGTGCCATAGTTACAGCAAGCTTTGGTGACGTGGTTTTAGAAGGTGGATCAATTTCCCACGCCCGTAATAGTAATTGCGTCAGTGATGATGTTAAAGGCCTCAAACATGTCGCTCATGGATGCATGGGGGCGTATACTCACAGCAGAAATGGTACGTCGCAGTGGCGCCTTATATCCCGAAATGGCACAACCCTTAAGGAGGCGAGCCGCTTTCATCGCGCGCCAATTACCTCCGATGAGTCTCCCAACCGCGCGCACGTGCCCGAATCTCTACGCGTGGTCGCAGTGTGCGTACACACTGTACGGACGAGCGTACACGACGGTTGCGGCGCGCCTCGAGCAGGAAAAATGACCCGAGAAGCAGCCATGGCGGCGGCGCAGAAGCGCGCAGACTGGGCCCATCGCGCGGCGGCCAAAGTGGCACTAAGCCAAACGAGCGTCAACTTCCTCGCGCCATTAGGGAGGGGCGCCGCCGACGCCGCGCTTCCCGTGAGGTCGCCCCCAAATGGATGATCAAGCGCCGCTTGCCGAGTTCCGCGCAGCACAAGTATAGGTGCGCCCAGTCACCGTCCCCGCGTAGCTGAACACAGTCCCTTCGCGGAATACGCTCTCAACCAAGACGGCGCTGAAGCTACCGGGTACAGGCATTGCACGAAAACAAACTGCCCAAAACAGCAAACGCGTACAATTTGTGCCAGTAGCACAATTAACTCTTGCCGTGGTCATGTCGGTTTCATTCGATTATAAAAAAATGACAGAAAATGTTTACTGGGTTCGAATCAGTGTGAAGGCACGGATTTGTGCTACGTAGAGGACGGCGATGAGCGGGCAGTGCCGCCGGACGGAGCGCGCACGCTAGGCGAACAGACAATCGGCAAAAGACGATTTTGCTAGGCTCTGAACCGTTCACTAAAACGATAACCGCACCCTAACGAGAAGTATAGAAGCAGGTGGGTACAACCATCCCGGTCGTCGCCTTCTTTCTCCAGCTCCTCGAGATTTTCGAGCTTACGTTGCTGACAACCCTCTTATCGCGCTGCTTTTTGCCTAGAGCCGTGGTTTCAACTCTCCCTCACTTTTATCCCGTTCGTTCTGCTCTTTCGAATGCTCGTTTCCAGGCTGCAGCCGTGGCCATGTAATCGCGCAGGCTATATCACCAACGTAGGTTTTATTTAGCCGCATACGAAGGTGAGAAAGCGGTCAAATGCGCCACTAATAAGGCCGATGAACAGTGGGCGAGCGGTATAGCACGTTAAACAGCGAAAGCAGCCAGGTACGCTAAGTGCTCTGCCCAGAATGAAAAGCAGAAATGGTTGTGCGCGGCCTCACATAAAGCAACAAAAGCGGCAAATGAAGGCAAGCGCGCCGTCGAACCGAGAAAAGTGGCTACTGATCGCGGCGGCTCCTCAAGCCGTGAAAACACCCTAGGGGGACATGCACGCTGCCTACTTCGACGGACAGAAGCGGGCGAAGGCAGGGGCACGTCAGACAGCGAGTGAACTTGGCCGGTGCTCGAGTGCGGCTACCACCATCTATGAGCCGCCCTAGAATGCGGTACACCTTTCGAGCAGTGCATTTCATTCTTACTTACACCTGCTCTCGACGAAGAGAGACTGCAATTTTGATTTTAATAAATTTTCTGCCCTTCGACGCGCTGTATACACGGGGACTCTCAAGGCGGTATTGTAATGGCTCCGTGCCAAATGCATGTCTGGGGGCTTCAAAGCCTGTCCAGCCTCATAGATCGAGAACCCTGGCGAAACGTATAACTCACTGGCATGATGATATGCCTGAGGGGTTGGCCGCCCGGACAGCTCGGTTTAGTTTTAGCAATATCAGAGGCCCGGACCCGGGAACTGACCTATATCCTGTTGCACCGCGGGGGAGGCCGCAGTGTGAGCAGGAAAATCGCGACCCTAATTCTCAGAACTGTTCGTACTCTATATATACACAGCGAGTGGTCATGTCAGATGCTTGGCTACCTCTGACAACCCTGGCACTGGTGAGTCACGAGCCAGAAGAACTTCGAGAATCCAGCCCTTCACTTGCTCTCGCAGCTAGGCTTTAGGCCCATTCTATTAGCGTGTTAGGGATAGAGACAAGGTTAGGGTTCAGGGACGGTTATGGGACGTCCAAAAGCATGCAGACGGAAATGCACGTTATGACGGGAGCACAATGCTATTAGTGCGAAAGCACTGGTATGCTCACCAACACCATCTAAAATCTTGTCCGTCTGATCTTGTGCCGACACCTAGCAACAGCGACGCCATGTTAAGTTAAAAAAAAAGCGTACACATAGATACCTCCCAATTTGGACCGACAAACCCCGAATTTGACCATACCCAACAAGATGTTGACCTCCAAATTTGGTCCTGGCCATTTCAAAAATTTGGCCCGGGTCATTTCCAAAATTTGGCTCGGGCCACCCCCAAAATTTGACCTCGGCCGATTTGCACTAAAATTGTCCAATCGTAAATGACCGTGCCCAACACGACGATGACCTCCAAATTTGTCCTGGGTTATTTCCAAAAATTGCCCGGCCACCCTTGAAAGTTGACCTTGGCAGAATTGTACCAAAAAACCACAGCTTTCGCATTATAATCGGTTTAATCAAGTTCAAACTCTGACAATTTTTGTCTCATTATGTGTATGCCCTGAAGTTTAAGTTAAGTTACAGTTGGCGCCAGCAAATCAAACCCATAGTCTCACAGCCTTTCGTGTGATTTAACTTTGGGTGCTTGATGGGCCTGCACATTTGCTATCAGAAAAAGGGCTATCCCCGTTTGTCAAAATGGCGAGCCGCCTGCACGCTGCAAGCTGGAGTTTCGAGCCAATTGTCAGAGACGGAGCGTGCTGAAGGCAATGGAAATAAATTTCTGTCCTCCAAATTTCGCGATTATTTTCTAAATTCATCGCTGTGACACTTTATCGCTGCTAAGTACCACCTGTGACGTCTGTGCTGATTGCGTTATCAGAGGCATGCTGACCTACGACAAAAAGGGAACAAAATAACTGGCTAAAAAAATTGTGGAAATAAACTCTTGGCCGATCCTCGGTGGATCGTTTGAATGCGCTGGTAGTCAGACGTTCGTTATATCCGAGGTTAACGCACTAAAGTTCATTATATCCGATGTGGTGCAGTTAGGTTCGTTACATCTGAAGTCAACGCGTCCGAGGCCGTTAGATCCTAGGTGGAGACAGCAAAGTTCGTTTTAGACGAGGTGGCATGTGCTTAAGTATCGTTATATCCGAGGTTAACATGCACACGACAGATAACAAACGTCGGCAGTTTGCGGAAGAGGCGCAGCTTTGTGTAGGGAAGTTCGGGATTTTTCACTGACAACCAGAGTGGCGAACACATCACCTACTGTGCGTTTATTACCATCTTACTACAACTAAAATGAAGGTTTTCACAATGAGGTCAGTCATTTATCGATGATACCACCACGATCGACTTGCCATGGGCGCATCATTTCTCCTCCGAATAGCAAAGCCTTTCTTCGCAATGGAAGCATGAGGACGATCGGGCTGTTTTTATCCGCGCCGTCCATATATACCAGATGTTTCAGGAGAATTAAAAAAAGTGTGTTTTTTTTTAAAGTTAAATATATGGCTTTAGCGGCATAGTATTGCCAGTGTTGCCGGACAGAGGAAAACCGATGAATCGTCTTAAGTAGTAGGGTGGGTAACTAATTTATGATAAATACCTTTTTAACTATCACAGTTCGGCAACTGCTTGCATTTACTAGAGATGTGTAGCCGGTCGTTAGTAATAGCCATACCTGTTTTTAGAACTTCGAAAATGCGATTATCCTCGGCGCTGTGGACCAACAAATTGTGGCTACGTTGTGCCGAAATACATGCGCTTTTCAAAAGCATGCAGGCAAAGCAACCTTTCCACTGCACGTAACCAGTCGACAAAGCCTAATTTTGCCGAGCCACAGCGCCAAGGGTCATCGCCTTTTCATTTCAAAATTTAAAAACTAATATGGCTATCACTAACGACCGGCTACAAGTTTCTAATGGCAACTAGGCATCTAACTCTTACAGTTAAAAAGGTAATAATTAAAAATTTGTTAACCAGATTTCTACTTAACACGATTCACCGGTTTTCTGGTGTCCGCCAACACTGTTAATACTATGCAGCTAAAGTCATATTTTTAACTAAGAAAGACTATTTTTTAAAATTACTTGAAGGGACTATGCAATGAATAAAAAGTCGCTTGTAAATGTTTTCAATGCTTAGAAATGATGCTAAGAAGCATTCACACCAAATATGAGTCTTCGAAACTGAGCCGGCAATTTATTATAAATTTTTAAAACCGTGTTTTTTAAAATTCGCGGGCCGATTGGTGTGCTCGTAGTGACCGATTTTGAAACTCAAATCGTGAAAAAAGACGCCACTCTACCCATGACGTCAGCAGGACACTACACGCTCTCATTCGCTGGAGCCACGGCAGCCACGACGTCACAGGCACACTTCCGGTAGCCGTGAAAATCGTCTGCTCGTGCCGCCGCGCGACCCTCTCGGGCAAGCGGGGGCCAGGGCATTGCCTTCGCGCATATGGTTTCAATGTTTCAACATTACTGCTAACTACAACAGACGACAAGCAAAGTAACCCGACGCGCGTCGCAATCACGCCGCCGACACTGCTGCTGGGGTGCTAAGAGCGACAACCGGAAGTTGCAAGCCGAACGTCAGCGGATGACGTATTCATGGGCGGGGCGCTGTCCCAGAGCTATTTTATTTATTTTTGTCTGGTGCCCCGCTTGTACGAATTGAGGGGGGAGAGGAGGAGCGTAATTTTTAATAATCTATGTCTTCGCTGTTATTGATGCTAGCTTAAAAATTCTTGCGTTGGGGTGACTAGTGATGAAATGCCTATCTCTCGTCTGCTTTACGTAATCACAATTAATTTATTGCATAGTCCCTTCAAATTCGTCCCTGAAACACTTGGTACACCAGGTTAGGAATGTAAGGGGCAGTACGTTCAAAACTTATCCCGTGATTGGTACCTTTCTGAAAAGAGGGGTAGAAAAGAAACTAAATGTATAGCATGAGGGGGTAAATGTTATTAAATAACTGAACACTTTGCTTGCTTCAAGCCACATAATGATATTGTTTTTTAAATCCTCTTCAATGAAGCTCTGTTGCAGCACTCCAATGTAAGCTATTCCCAAAGAGCCTGTCATTAGTTTGCAAAACGTGCTTGAACACAACACTGTTAGCGCATCAACGAAGAAAACAAAGCATTGAGCATAGGCCAATGAGGCTTTAAATGCAGGAATGTATTTATTGACTATATCATCGCCTCGCCGTGTCCGCTAATTTTCATCCCCCAGTCTATGCACACTGCTAGGAAACTCACGAAAATAAAATAAACCCGAAAGGTTTTTCGGTATCTTCGGGTTTCAAACCTGGGTCCCTTGGGTGAGCAACCGCAAGCGTTTGTGACGTTTTAAGCAGCTGTACTATCACCGCTTTCCTTTTTTGTATTCAGCTCGGTTATTACCGCAACGCGTTTGTGCATGTTTATAGGAGGCACATGTCCAGCATTCTTGGACAGAAAGCACTCCGCGATCATAGCCCAAGTGCCCAGACTCAACATGGGCGCACGAACATACAATTACACCAAGAACTTTCTGACGGGGCGGACTACAGAGCTATGCGCCTGTGATCTACAGCTCCAACCGAAAAAGCTCGGCAACCCCCCCGGGCTCGGTCATCTCGCCGTTGTTATTCAGCCTCGTTATGATCGGGGAGGCCAAGCGACTCTCTCTCGTCGGAGGGGGTTCGTCACACCATCTACGCCGACGACACCACGCTGTGGGTTCCAGGAGGCAGCGATGGTCACATTGAGAACACGCTGCAAGAGGCCGTCGACGCCATCGAAGACCAGCTAAATGGATCCGGTTTGCTCTGCTCACCAGGCAAGTCAGAATTGCTGGTGTTACCACCAAAGTACGTCAGGCGTAACAAGAGAAAACCGAGAGGCTACGAGGCCATCAAGATCGTGACGAGGAACGGCCAAGTGATCCCGGAGCCATGATTTGGGCCAGCATGAACTTTGGGACACAAACGAAGAGAGACACGTGGAACACGGAACACACTGCGTCGTCAGGCGCCACGAGGGCAACGGCGAGCTTACGGATCCGAGAGGCGTGTCAGGCGGAGGAGGTGGCCATTGCCTTGGCCACTGCCGACCCGGGGTGCCAAACGGTGTTGTGTGATTCGCGAAGTGCAGCGCGGAATTAGGCCAAGGGCAAAGTGTGTGACGAGGCTGTCCGCGTGCAGTGCTCGGCTGACCTGCAACGAGAGAATAGCTGTGTTAAAATTAAGTGGTTCCCGGCGCATGCGGGCAACGATGCTTCGGAGAAGCACGATAACCACAACGAGACGGCACACGCAGTGGCGCGAGCGCTAACCGGGCGCGCCGCTGCAACCGACCGTCCAACGTGGTGTAGTGCCAATGACCGCATGACGACGTTCAACGAACTTACACAGTTTCACCGCCTGGCTCGAAGGACTTTCCCACCCCCGCACCCGGGGCTGAGCCGAGCGGAGGCGGTGCTGTTCAGTTACAAACTGGTTCCTTACCCACCCCAGTGTTAATGAATCATCTGTACCCGAAGTTATACGTGAGTGATGTGTGCCGCGTGTGCCAGCGGGAGAGGGCCACCCTGACGTACATCCTATAAGATTGTACCAAGTTCCCCCACGAAGCTTCCACAAGTACAACGATTCCGCCGCGACTCGCCGCTGCGGCGGAATGCTATGACCACGAAATCCAAACCTGGGCCGTGCAGCAGGTCTCGGCGGCTCTTGAAAGACAAAGTCCGAGCGAATCCGACGGAATGTTGCCCCTGGAACACGCGCTGGAGTTGAGTAGAGACCACCCGCTGAGAAGACGTCAGGGCCCGCGGCGCCATTTAGTCATGGTGTGGCTCTGCAGGCGACTTAACAAACTTGTTTCCTCCTCCTCCTCTTGGACAAAAATTGTCAATATTGGAATATTGTAAGGTAATGTTGTAGAAATATTGAACGGAATGGTCCATTTTTCCAATGCGTAGCAAATTCTTTCGTTCAAAGTTTTTCCATCGCTCACATCGAGTAAAGACTGCCATAGAAAAACAATGAGGAGCGTTTTCAACGATAACAAACACGTGAATAGCAAGAACATGCAAACCATCAAATCAAGAGCTGCGTCTATATTGATTGTTATAGTGAAATCTTACAATGAATGAAAAAAAAATTGCCTTCATAAACTCTTTCCCGTTGAAAAATGCTTTTTTCCAGAATTGTTGAGTATGCCTTAAGCAAAAGTGAGCGATCTACGTGAATTGTTGAGATGCGACGGATTCTTGGCAGAAAAGCATCGCGCGGAAACCAGAAACGGAGCCACGACACACAGACGCAGGATGGACGCTGCATGAACCTAGGTATAAAGAAGCTGGCTGAGTCAATGAAAGAAGAAAGGTTCACAAGACGGGAAAAAATTATCTGTGGTTCAACACGGCAGAACCTAGTAAGACGAGCGAAACCTCTGTTAAAGGGACTATGCAAAGAATTCAAAGTCGCTTGTAAATGTTTCTATGTTTAGAAATGATGCTAATGAGCATTCACACCAAGCATAAGTCTTCGGAACTGAGCCGGAAATTTATTATAAATTAAAAAAAGGTGTTGTTCTAAAATTCGCGGGCCGATTGGTGTGCTCGTAGTGACCGATTTTGGAACTAAAATCGTGGAAGAAAGACGTCACTGTACCATGACGTCGCCAGGCCACCACACGCAGTCATTCGCTGGAGCCACGGCAGCCACGACGTCACGGGCACACTTCCGGTAGCCGTGAAAATCGTCTGCTCGTGATGCCGCGCGACCCTCTCGGGCAAGCGGGGGCCAGGGCATTGCCTTCGCGCATATGGTTTCAATTTTCCTCTGCCGCCTCCTTCTGTCGGGAGTTCCGGAGCCACTCGCACGGCTCTTCGTGGGCACGCATAGGTCTCGATGCCCATCACGGCCGTAAGAGCGAGCAGTCGCACCTCGAGGTCCTGGTTTATTACTGCTAACTACAACAGACGACAAGCAAAGAAACCCTGCGCGCGCCGCAATCCAGGAAGGCGAAGAGAGACCGGAGAGATGCCGCCACGCCGCCGACGCTGCTGCTGGGGTCCTAGGAGGGACAACCGGAAGTTGCAAAAGGAACGTCAGCGGATGACGTATTGATGGGCGGGACCTAGTCCCATACAGACCTGTTTTCTTTATTTTTGTCTGGTGCCCCGCGTGTACGAGTTGAGGGGGAGAGGAGGAACGTAATTTTTAATCGTCTATATTTTGGTAGTTATTGATGCTAGCTTAAAAATCCTTGCGTTGGGGTGACGAGTGATGAAATACCTATCTCTCGTCTGCTTTACGTAATCTCAATTAATTTATTGCATAGTCCCTTTAAGGTAAGCACACGAAGGAAAGCACAGCCACACGCTTTTGTACAGGAAACAGCGCGTCACGCGATTTCCGCCAGTTGGGAGAGTGGTGTCAGCTCCGCAAACGCAGCTATGGCGAGGCGCAGCGAGTCACGTGATTCGATAGTTGCGAGGTGAGCGAGTGCCCTCGGCTCAACGTGCGCAGCTGCAGTGAGGCGTGACGAGTCGCGTGGCATGACGTCAGAGCCGAGCCTCCGCTCCTCCTGATTTGAAAGTCAAATTTCATAGCCACATGACCTTCAGCTTTGTACGGAGGGGGGGTAGAGCTATCGCTCTAAACAAGCTTTCGCTCTTGTGGCAATTCTTCCCAGCGCCATGAACGCCACGATAAGCATCCTGCCGCGTCAAACCGAAGCAGGCTCGCCTTCGCCAGAAGCGGACGAGAGCCGAGGATCGACGAACGTATTATACAGTGACGTCTCCAGTATGTAGTCCAGCCAAGCCTTGAAGACGCCCTAGGACACTCGGCCGCGGAGGAAGCTTGACCGGTGAAGGAGGTGTCGTTTGAAATTGACGTTGGTTACCTGGTCCTGGACGGCTGAACAAAATACAGACGAAACGAAGCGAGTACATAAAGCTTTCTTTAACAACGCTCGGTGTGTACGCATGGCAACAAAATACTGTGCAGTAGCACGCACGCGTACCTTCTGTGCGGTTGTCCAGGCTTGGCATGGAAATTTTTTTTATATAGTGATTACCCCAACACTTTGTGCACGCACAAATGAAGCCGATGTTCAACGCCCAGCCCCGTTTCATACGATTGGGAATCTTGAGGGCACGCATATAGTTTGCTCAAGTAAAATTATTTTTCCCCCTAGTTTTGACAGGTGAGACATCTGTTAAATGTTCTCTCAGAAACATCAGGGGCTGATGTCTGTAAAACCACAAGAGAAATAGCAATACCACATGTGATTCTCCAAGCTATCAGTTACTCCCCTCATTATAAGCACTCATCCTGTTGCACTCAACCAGCACTCGGACAGTAGCCGCAGGAATCGTTGGCTGGGATGGCCCGCCAGGCACTGCTCAATTTCTTGACGGCGTTGGGTCTGCGCCATAGGCTATGACTGTGCCGGACGCCATTTCCCTACTAACCGTAACCTTAGGAATAGAGCGGAGGATCGTTACTTGAAAGCAGTCGATGAAGTACATACGGAAAGCGGAGACCAAAATCCGGCGTTTCCCTTCGCTGCAACCCCCCCTTCCGCGCCCGGGGTCAGCGCCTTCCACGTTGTTCCTTCTCTACTGGATAGCGTTCCATACTGTTTTAAGCGTCGCCGTTGTTTTCTTCGGAATCTGGACTCTCAAATTGCGCGGTGAACGACTGCGGTGTGCGAAGTGGCCCTTTTCCTTCGCTCCCGCGGAAGGCTCGCTCCGCGACCTGTCACGACTGGGAGGACGCGGGTAGCACGTTACTTCGAAATTTGTCTTTCTTCCATGGACCCGTATTTAGGACGCGGTTGGACCACGTGCATCACTCAACATTCGCCCCCTTTGCCTCTCTCAACCCTCTATACGTCCGTTTCGCGACTCCGCGTATACACACGCACAGGCCATGCTTACAACTTTTCCCGCTTACCCCCCCTCTTTTCATACTTTTTTTCCTTAAAACCGCCGTCTCAGCTTTCAGCGGTTTTCGGTGCCCAGAAAAGTATTTTCTACATTAGACCATTTCTCTCGCTTCTACGTCTTGCCTGCTCCGTCACGACCTATTCGAAGCCCATATAGATGGCTGCGGGCACTACGTTCCCCCATCCCCGCTCAGGTTCCCCCCCCCCCCCCCCTCCTCCGTTTTTTTCTTCTGTGGTCTCTGCAGCTCTATATAGACTTCCGTCCAGCTTGTTCCATTCGGTGTGTCCATGATCAAGAACCTTGTTTCTTGTTTTGAACTTTTCACTTCCCTGCTTCCATTCGTCGTGGCTCAGGCACTTCGATACACTTCAAGGCGATCTTTTTCTGCTTCTGGTTTGGAAACGCCCGATTCTAGCTGCTCTGAACTTCGATTGACGACAACGAATGTGGACGGGTGTTTGAACCCGAGAGCAGTAAACTTGATCAAGAGAGCAGGGGTAGGTGAGGGCGTGGAGTCGGGTTTATGAGCTTCTTTTTTTCAGCGATGCTCAGAGGAAAAAAAAGATTGAGAAAGGTGGCTGGTGGGGTGGATCACGAGGAGGAATGGGAGCAGGGAAGTTGAGAAAAAATATAAAGAAAGTGAAATTCTCGGCTGCGCGTTCTCTTCTTATTTCCTGTTACTCATTTACGGCATAAGGTGCGCGGTAAAGCGCACTGAAAAACGAACGGTTCGGAGAGTGCTGAGGCCGCGATGAAAAACTCTTATCTCGCTTCTAGAGCGCGCCAGGGTCCGCGTGCGGTCTTACACTGAGCACGCATCGCGGCGACCTCTTTATAAATAATGGAAAGCGATAAGAGGTCTAGGAAACGTTGTCTCTCACCTTATTTCTTGCTCTGTATCTTTCTCCCTTTCCTCCGCCGCTCTCTCTAGCTTCCTTCAGCCGGCCCTCGAGCCGTGCCCCTTATTTCGGCATCGAGTGAGCTTTATAAATAATAGACGCGCCGATAAGACGTTTCTCAAACGTTTCCCAATCCTTTAGCCTAAGTTTGAAGTTTCCTCGGCACCTCCGCCCGAACTTCATTTATCAAGCGCTCTGCTCCTTTGAGAGTTTTTCTTTGCATCTTGCCTTCATTTTGAGGCGCTACTGCGCTCCTCCTTAAAAGTCGCAAAGAAGTGAGAACGCCTGCGTGATGCGCATTTCAATCTCGCGCGGTTCTTTGTGATCGTTTTTCATCACTGCGGACATGCCGTCTCAAAAGCGCTGCAGCCCCCGGGATTTTCATTCTCCATTTGCGGACGGGCGTGCGTGCGTGAGTGTGCGTGTGCTCGCGCAACCCAGCATATATATAGGGGCTTCCTGAGAGAGATCACGTTCGGGAAAGAGAACCCGAACAGCACGCCCATGTATAGCAGTTTCACCTTTGATTGTGTTTACGCATTGACCCGTTGTAATTGGCAATGCGCTAAGTAACAGAGCTTACCAGTGTATTAATATTATATAGCGCATTCGTTACTGTTCTCTGAAGCAAAACATAGCGGTCTGATATCATCGCAGCGCTTCACCTTGTGGTAAAATCGCACCCCAACTATTTAGATGTTAACCGAAACTATTTAGCGGAGCTATTGGGCTGCGCCGGTGACCAGAATAGGGTGCCTCGGAGCTCACGAGCGGTGGGCGCATTGAGGCACCCTATAGACCAGAGTGCATTCCATTGACGACGCTTTGTGCCATTAGTTGAAGCTGTGCTAGGTGGGATACGACACCTTTCTTGCTGCATTGCCATCATATTCGCCTTCCGCCATGTCTGTATTTCATGCTTTCCGCATGAATTCAACCCAGCTTTGTTTCTTCGTTACATGAAAGCTAGAGCACGTGAGCTCAATCGCTCCCTAACTTTGGCGCAACAGGTGAGAGAAGGTAGGTATTAAGCCTTGTTAATGTGCAGGGTGCCATCTGAAATCAAATAGAAAGAACGCAACACCACGGTGTAGCTGTACACATGGCAATGCAGGTACGGAGTGCAACTATTAGGGAAGGCTGCTTCAGATTAGTTAGCCTCCCCCCCCCCCCCCCAATAACTACCCCGTTGGTAGCCAATGGCGGCCGGTGAAGTATAAGGTTCTCTGCGTCTACTCCGCTTACACCGAGCGATCACATTGAGCTGTACAGAAAGAAAGAAAATACAGAGAGATAGGCATGCCGTAAACGTTATTTAATAATGCTTGAAAATAAGGTGACTGCGCGCATTCTTGGAAGTAAAGGAAGAAAAGGTACCGTTATTGACGCGCGAGAAGAAAAAATGGTGCTTAGACATTCACATCACTCGGAGATACCGTCATGCATACGTGTCGGCTGCAGACTTGCGTGACACCCCACTCTTTTAACTGGGGTCAAACGAGATACAGTTTTTTCAAGCCATCTATTGCAGAACATTTCGCGCATTAGTGACCACAGGATCACGCATCTGTCTTGTGTGAAAAGTGCGAGGCGTTTTGTTAATGCACACAAAAATCTGAAACTACTATCGAAGCTACTTTCTCACGCAGTCACGACATCAATCATATTATGCCTGTCCATATTTCAGTGATTGAAACGGCTACAGCTTAACGCTGTAGAAACAATGCGTTTCAATTCGCAAGCTTGCGATATATCTGCGCACTGTTTCGTAACGAAATTCTTGAGGCGGCCCTTAACTTTGCCAAGCTGCGTGTGTTGCTTCCCAGACTCACGGAGTTTTTTTTCTATCCTTTATTTCTTTCTTCCTTCGTCGCACCTCTATGCAAGAGCCCGGTGCCACGCTGAGGTTAAAAATGAGCTTCAGCGGTGTCCGATGCTGAAAGGGTGCGCTTTTACCGGCCGGCCCACACGCTCTCGGCATTCGGGACGCGCGTTATATGTCATTTATCAAGCCAGCCGAAGGAAAAGCGAACCGATGGCGTCACGAGGCGGGCGCAATCGCTGGGAAGTTGGGATGGCAGCGAGAGTTAAAGCCGCATTCACAAGAAGAACGCGGCCTAGGCTCCCTCGGATAATGTGCAAGTGTCCCGCTATATCACTTCGCCGCTCTGTTTCTGCTGGGGTCGGCATGGGGTTTTTGCATCCTATAAGCAGCGGGGGAGGGCGGTACTTGAGGATAACCATCCGCCACTGACATGACGCTAAAACTAGGTGCCCATGGTCACTTCACATCGGGCTCCCCGTCACAGGAATGCCCCCTGGCCTTTAACCGAATGGCCACCCTCGCCATCAATACTACCTATTGTAGCCACGCACGTTCTCGCCACCTGCAGTATCGTAGGGGACAAGCTCGACTGTTCGGTCGCCTATTCGGTGCTGTGACGGCTGCATCTCGATGGCGGTGAAATACAAGAATGCATGTGTACTAACATTTCGGAGCACGGTACAGAATCGCATTGCTCCAAATTAAGGCCATGCACCGCGAGCCTTACTACAGTGCCGCAAATGTCCCAGGGTAGCTTTGGAGTATAAAAAAGTGTCCAGCGTCAACACAACCGGCAGTCGTTCACAACCTGCGAGGCCGTTCGCTTCAGCTTTACATTCGCTCTTTCTCAGTCGCATTCGCAGGAAATCACGCGCAAGCACGACTCATTCGTGCGTAATTGGTCTAAGGCATTCTGAAGTGAAGCAGTGATAAAAGTGGAACCTCGGTGGGTACTCAGGATAGTTAGGAACGTTAGCATGCGTGCTCTGGTGCCAGCAAAACAATGCAAATACGATGTTTCACTGAGCCATTAAAGTAGAGGCACTGCCTTTTATACTTAATGTCCAACGAGCATATGAAGACAACCTAAAGGGACACTAGGGACAACTCCTTACAATTGTATCCAATTTCATTTTATTTCATTTTATTACCCTCAAGCGCAGAAGCATTACAGAGGGTAGTGGTACATATACAATAGGTATATAGCGAGAATAAACAAAACCCCAATAAAACCTAAGCCGAAACAAAAGTCAATGTAGAACAGAAATATTAGAGCAAAATAAAGAATCAAATACACGTAAAGCCACAACAAACTGAAAACGAGAAAAAACGACCATAATAAACGGTTACACAGTAGATGAAATAATCACAAACGGAGCAAGCGTGCACGTAGAACACGAGGAAATGAAAACAAGACGACTGGCTACTACAGGAAAAAAAAAATTGTTCGGGATCAGCCTCAAGATACCTTGCGAGTGTTGCCCGAAATAAGTCGTGATCTCATATTAACTCGACGTCGGACGGAAGGCGATTCCACTCTGCCGATGTACGTGGAAGAAGCGGGTGATAAAGGGCATTGGTTTTACAACTGATGACGTTTATTTGACATTTCTGATGATTTATCTTGGCGACTGCACGTAACTAATCTGATATCATCAGCTAATAAAACATTAGGTTTCTTAAAACGTCACCTGAGGGAAGCCCCTCAACACGTCAGACTACAAGCATACATCTCACTTATCAGAACTAAACTGGAATACGCATCGCCCATCTGGAACCCTCATCAAGCATATTTAACAAATGCCATCGAAGCTGTACAAAACCGAGCTACCAGATTTATTCACTCTTCATACTCATACGACGTTAGCATATCATCTCTAAAATTACAATCAGGTTTGTGTGATCTTTCTGCTCGCCGTCGCATTGCCAGTCTTGTTTTGTATCACAAGTTTTTTTATTCGCCCCTAAGACAAGACCCATACATCTGTGCACCCCCACCACGCAGATCCCATCGCATCGGTCACCCTCTTCAAGTTTTGCGTCCACGAGCCCGTACTACTACCTTCATGAACTCATTTTTTTCACGAACAGCAACTGACTGGAACGGCCTTCCCCACCATGTCGCTGCTATAACCTGTCCATCCACATTTTCGACTTCTGTGATCGCCTGCATCTTGTAAACCCCATCCCTTATGTAACACCCCGAAAGGGGTCTTTAAGGAAAATAAAGTGATGTGATGTGAAGGGTGGTCGATGCGAGACGAGCGATAAGATGGCTGCGAAATTAATGCATGCTTCAACTGGCTGTGATGATAATTTTTTGTGAAAAAGGCTATGGCGCGACCCTTTCCTACGGATCCCAAGATGTGGCCGTGACAGCGTTAGTTTCATTGAAGTAATGCTGCTAGTGCGGTGTAGTTGGAAATAATGAAACTCGCCGAATTATTCTGAACCAACTCGAGTGAGGATGCTTCTGTCTGCTTCTGGCTGTGTTGATGTCTGTCCGGCAGCAAGAGACTCATTTATTGCAGAAAAAATTAGATTTTAACCCCCCCCCCCCTCCGCCGCCCCACAATCGATTCAAATGTGATGTCAACACTGGGAAGGACTAGGTCCATGATCTCTGTTTTTAAGAGAGTGGAAAAGCAGCCCAACCTCAGGATCCACGCGCAAGAGACTGCCTTTACCCATCGCAGTTTGCTTGCAAAACGGGCCGGTGATGGCAACAGCTGTATTTCATTTTTTGGCCTTTTCTTCCTTTGTTTTCAGTGAAAGTACTGTCTTTTTCGTTAGATTGCGATAATCTGCAGGTGCACATCAACTTCAATTTCTACTCAGTGTGCCTTTACATGCTGCAGCTTGCAGCTATTTGAGGAGTGCCATTTTATGCGAGATTCTGGAACAAAACCAGGACACAGGGCCCTCATCGTGCGCCTCAGAGAAGCGCCAGTGTCGCCTCTCATGTGCTGCATAGAGCAAGCTGATGCCGCCGCGATAAATCACACATTCAAACACGCTTCAGTCTAAATAAATTCGTGTAGTTGCTCATCAAAGACGTGACCTCGTTGAGCTGGTGCCGCTCTTGAGGCACAACAGGCGGCGGTGGCGAGCCGGTGTATGTACGGTAGGTATGAACAGCTGAAGTAAACATGGATGGTGGCTTGATGCAATTCAGAGTTAGAGCGCTTTGCCTGCTGGAAAAAGAGGCTAATAACGTATTTAAACGAACACAACACAAGCCTTTTCGTCAAATCCTCAGCTTCACAACGTATCTCGCGTTGCATGCGGAACCATGGTACGAATTGAGTCATATACACTCAAATCAAACAGAATGCATCATCGTTCGTATAGAAATATGTTCGTAAAGAACATATGTATTATCTCCGGCATACCATTTATAACAGAGACCGGATTCGTAGAAACTACAAAATTCAAAATTTATTATATCAGATTCCTGACTTCTCGAATAATCACGCCATGGTTATGAGTATTATTACTAACAGTTTCTCAGTTCAAGCATTGAAAAAAAAAAACATTAAGACATATCTTCTGAGCACACAATTTTGGCTGTTTCCTTCTTTTTCCCGGGTTCTAAGTAAACACCAGATGGTTTTATTATGCATGCGCTTTATTGTTCCTGCTTGTTTATTTCTTCTGTATATTACTACATGTCACTTGTTTTAGCTGTTTGTTTCCTCGCAATATGACTTAGGCCTGCACGCTATGTTGCCTTAATGTGTCCCTTTTATGGTGGTGCTTACTCATCGAAAGTTTGTTCAACGATGTGGCCGTAACTGCTGTTGAGTGATGCGTTTGGGGAGGGGGGAAGGGGGCCGACACTGAGTCAGGCATTAATTTGCCTTTATGTCTCCCTCCTAGGCATCTATTACTGCTGCCTGAATAAGATTACTGACTTTGAATATAGTGCGATTATTTTTTCCCTGCTCTTCGAGGTACCTACACCGCAGCCCAGCATAATACACAATGAAGACACGAGGACACACAAGAGCTGATGTGTCCTCGTGTCTTCATTGTGGCTTTTGCTGTGGTGCGCTGGTATACTTATATATTATATCCTCCGCCGCTAAGAACATAACGCATGCGCAGTGAGGCGCATAGCAAAGTGATGACGTCGCGCGCGGCGAACACCTGCAACTCGGCTACAGTGAACTAGAATATTGGGTAGTTGCTCACTGCGTCGCGTCTCCATAGGCCGAGGTGAAGCCGTCGGTGTCGACATTTTTTTTTAGTTTCCAGCTTGTCCGCTAGGTGCTGCTACCATTCTGAACATTGTGGTCGCCGCGGCACAAGTAGGCGTGGTGACGTGCTTGGGAGTCGTTTTTTTGGCCGTTGTTGTGTGTTGTGTTCACTTTGTGCTTGCTTTGGAGGATTGAGTGGCGTGTTTAGATCATTATTTCGTCTCCAACGAACCTGCAATGCAAGGATGTAGCATCCAGGATATATTGAGAGAGTGTTCCGTAAAGGAAAAAAAAAATGCCGGGTCGCCTGCAGAACCATTGCTTCGCGCCGGGTTTCGATACCGGCTATGCACACAGGAAAAATGGCCCGAAGGTAGCCCTCTTCAGCGTGCTGAGTTTTTAATTATAGTTTTAATACCATAATCGCAGTTTTTAATCACACTAAACTGTCTTTCATTTTTGGCTTGGTGAAATGCATTTCTCAGGGAAACTGTGAAGATTCTATCTATATTGGCCTCTTTGCTTGATGCGGGAGATAAAGACACTGCTGAGATATCTGAACTTCGCATGCCAGCAGGAACGATAGTGAAGTTGCCGGTTGCTGAGGCTGGAGCGTGTCGTGATCATAGTCAGCATGTAGCCAAGAGTGACTCATGACTAGTCTTTCACATCGCAGGCTATGTAGCACGAAAATGTGTAGTAAAGGCAAAGTGTGAAATAGGCATTGGCCTCCTAACTATATCAGCCACTGATGACCGCTTTCAACAAATTACTGCGACAAGGTAGGATTCATCTACCCTTCCGCAAAGTTCTATGATTCTGTGCTGAAGCTTGGGAACCTTTTTACAGAATGCTGCAGCCAAAGCCAGCTCTATTCAGAGAGCATCTTTGATGTGCTGGATGTGGTCAGGGCAAGTTTGCGTAAAGAGGTCGGTTGCCATCTTCACGCAGAAGTTCTTTTCAAGTTAATTTTAAAACTTTACATCGTAGTCGGGCTTCACTTTTTTGTGAAAAGGGGTGAACACTGAGAGGCCCGGCATACGTGAACGGGCCAATCACTTGAGGTTCAGCCTTAGCTGAACCACTGCAACACCTGCTTTCTCTGTGCGCTTATCTGAAACAATATAAATAAATTTGTCCTTGCCCCATTTGAAGATGAAGGACTTCGTGTACTGTTTAACTGCAAGTTTTCACAAAACGCGGGTTCGATTCAGGCCGCGGCGGTCGAATTTCGATGGAGGCGAAATTCTAGAGGCCCGTGTACTGTGCGATGTCAGTGCACTTTAAAGAAGCCCAAGTGGTCTAAATTTCCGGAGCCCTTCACTAAGGCGTCCATCATAGCCTGAGTTGCTTTGGGACGTTGAACCCCAATAAACCATAATTTCAAACCTGCTAAACACGTTTAGGCTGATGCTATGGCAGAGGAGTTACAGCATGCAAGTTCAAAGTGATGGGTGGGTACAGACAATTCGAAAAGAGCGATCGAGTCACGAAATCAACTGCATGGGAGTGGAACGCCAGAGTTAAATCGGCGAGCATGTGTGAAGTTTCACAGCCGCAACCAGAATTGATCTGAAGCGATATTTGTCTACTTTAAAATTGGGAATAAAGCGACACGCCGTAGCCGAAATGGTGTGCTCAAAGCACATGCTCGCGTTGGTCGGACGATGCGGAGCGTCGAGTCCGTAATTTCAGCTGATGAGTTCTTAGAATCGCAAAGTAGCGGCCGCTGCGCACCTGCGATCCATGCGCATGAGTCTGCCCTGCCTTCGCGCGAATGAGAATATTACTAAACCTTCATCCGCTAATTTGGAACAACGTACATGATGCAAACTAGTTTAGTCCGCGCAGGCACGATCTCTTGGCAGTAACACGGCATTTTATACCGTATACACCTGGACCGCTTTGCCTGCCTTCCTACAGTGAACACGACAGCAGCGCCGCCGCCGTTTTGCGACAGCGGCGGCTTCACTCCAGCCTGGCCAGTGAGCACACTACCCCTGTTCTAGTTCACTGTAACTCAGCGCAGCTGGTTGCCATCGTTACGGCGCATGCACAGAAGTGACTAGCGCGGACCGCCTGAAATGCGCTGCTGATTAGCCTAGTTTAGCTTTCGCTACAAAATGCGGAAATGCCGCAGACAAACACGCCCCGTGTTAAAATGCAAAACACTCTCGCGCTGTGCACTGCAGAGCGTCGTCTTTATCAAATTCCATCTGCTCCGTCCGCGGCACTGCCCGCTTATCGTCGCCTTCTACGTAGCACAAACCCGCGCTTTCGCACCGATTCGGATGTAGTAAACATCCTCTAATTTTTTTTTTTGTGCGGCTTGTAGGCAGTGCTAGCAGCCGATTATATGCCATTATATGCCATGGTGATAGCGCCTGCAATGGTGAATTCTTCTTTTTTTTTTCGGGGTGTGCAGGCGTTATCTACAAAATGAACGTATCGGCAGTATTAATAAAATCGGCTGCAGGCAACAAAACGCGTGCTATGCAGTCAGCCGCGCCGGCAAGCCTCCAACATATCCGGCTTTCGGTTCTGTAGAGGAACAGTCTTCGCCTGAACACACGTCTATGAACTGCTACGATTAGATACATTTGCAAAAGAAAGTCCCGAACTGTAAGCTCGCCCACGCGGAGAAGAGGTGGCAGCGATAACTGTGCAGAAACCCCAATGCCGTAAGCTCGCCGTTCAGAGCAAGTCGTGCAGACTTGCTAAGCCCAAACGCCTGCACAGTTTGCCACAGTTCCGTGCTCTCCAGCCCCCGCTATCGCCTTCGTGACCGCCTGCTGCTGCCAATCGTACAGCGCTAATGCTTTTTTCGCTCGCTCGTGAAATTCTCTCCTTTGTCTTGCTCTTTGCAATAAATGATTCGATTCACCGAGGATCGCCTTCAACGCCCTATGTGTGCATGCATGAGACGGCGTTTGATGACCACCGCTGGGAGCCTTCGAAACTCCGGCCTCGCGAGCCGAGATGCGCGCGCTGCGTTATTCCGTTTCCTGCCCTTTGTGTCTCCTTTTATAACCACGGCTGGCGCAACGTTCGCGAGTATGGCTACGCGAGCGTGACACGTCCTCCAACAAACGATCCACTTCCCGTTCGCCCCCGAAAAGGAAGCAGCGGCCCTTCTTTTGTGCTCCCGCACACGTCCCCGTCCGCCTCTGAATCCGCGCCTTCCGGTACAGGAGCGCAGTCTTTGATGTCTTTGCGGGAGCCAACGAGCGGATGATCGAGGAACACGCCC
The DNA here is from genome assembly GCA_030143305.2 of Amblyomma americanum. NCBI lineage: Eukaryota > Metazoa > Arthropoda > Arachnida > Ixodida > Ixodidae > Amblyomma > Amblyomma americanum. The sequence continues at coordinate 45,012 of JARKHS020020247.1, forward strand.
GCTTGCCGACTTCGCGATACACCCGCGCAAAGTGTCGTGTGGCCATTTCCAGCGGTCGAAGGCGAGCTCCCGCGGTGCCTGTCGACGGGAGACATCGAATCCACCAATTCGCGAGCGAGCGCGGCGCACGTGATCCCCTCTCTTAGCGATGTAAGACTGTGAGAAACTTACCCTCGCCCTAAAGCGACACTGAGTAAAAACTGAAGTTGGCCTGTACCGACAGATTACTGCAGTCTGACGACAAATACGCTACTTTCACTGAAAACGGAGCTTTTGTGAGTTAGGAAGGGGCAAAAAATGAAATGTAGATGTCGCCGTCACCTGCCGATTAAGCATGTAAACTGCGGTGCGTCCACACAGTTTTCATTGCGGATCAAAGAGGCTAGGCAACACTGCCATTCACTTCAAAGTGGCGATCACGGAGCCCTTTTCAGTTTTCTCACAAATACCTTTTTGACGTAGTGTATGTGCAACTACAACAACGTCTCTGCAATACGAATTTCAGCGACAGCTGTTGGTTGTCCCGCTTCTGCCGCCACGGATACACCAAGCCCTGCTGATGCAGAGGCGCTGTGGTGGGCTTGGGATCGTGACAGAAAGCGCCGCGCCTGTGATGATCCAGCTCGCCTCGTAAGTAAAGGCCGCAGGCCAGAGGATGAAAAGGCAGGATCACAACGTGTCTTTTGCACCAACCGCAGCGGTGGCCGAGTGGTTGAGCGTCCGCCTCGCATGCGGGAGGTGCGGGGTTCGATCCCCAGTGCCGCCGGGTGCCCATCGGTGATACAATTGGTACAAGCTTTCCCGTGGCCTGGTGTTCGGCATGTAAGGGCTGAAATGCTTGGGAAATGGGTCCTTGACCCCACCTTGAGTAATCGAAAAATACCTTGTGCCATGGCGCTCTTTGGCCATAGAAGCCCTTGCGCCATAAAAATCCATAATCATATTATATTTTGCACCAATCGAGTCGATACGCCGTAGACTGAGAGATCCTGCTATCCGCCCTGCCGAAACGGAGGCAAGGAAGTCTCGAAGGCAAGTGAAAGCCTAAGGTACGACTTAGCTGTCGCTGAAATTTGGGTTAGAGTCGTAACCGCAGTGTGATTCTTTCTCCCTGTAACCTTCAAATAAGTCTTCATCAAGCATCGCAGGCCTGTACTACACTAATGACCGATACCACCATTTTTCAAACGTATCTGCAGGTGTACCTCCCTCAGCTCATAACAAATTTGCAATTGTTGATGTACAACCGCCCAAAAAAGTTCACGAGACACAGAAGCCTCCACAAACCTAATGTTCTTGCAGTCAAAGCACACATTTTAGAATTAAAATATACGGTGGGCACTTGAGTTCACGGCCTCAAAAGTGCTCGTCTCAATTCCAGTTTGCACGCTCACTGGCACGAGATTTATCATTTTTATTTTGCGGCTGCGAAATTCGACAAACTTTCGTGATCAAATGAGACCGCGTACCGTCATGCTTCGGCAGCGGAGAAGAACATGCGTCAGAAGACTCGCACCAAGCTCCGGCCACGCGCCACGATGCTACAAATGGATTCCAGATGTGCGCGCCGAATCTGCCGTCCGCACTGCGCGCGACGCGCTCTTCAACGAGGCAGCGGTGGCCAAAAGTGCGCGTTTTAACACTGCGCTCCCCGAAGCCGAGCGTGTAAAACTCGTCCCGCTGAGCACGAACACACGTGCGCAACCGCGGGAGCGCCGCGGACTGAACCGGCCCGCGTGAACGAGACGAATCGGAAGCGATAAAGAGGCCGGAGCGGCGCAGAGGAATCGGGGCTCCCTCCTGGACGGGACATTCATTCTGTGGGTCGCCCCGATCAGAGCGCTGAGTGGCGCGTTTGTGTGTGGCCCCACACTGCAGCCATCGAGTGCTCTTGATCCCATGGTGCTTAACAGCCCCGGCTGGCGACGGGTCGGTCCTCACGCAGGAAAGGTTCGCGTGGTCTTTAGGCACGTATGTACGCGTATGCCTATGACGCGACGGAAGCGCAGTTCTACCGCTGCCTCTACTCGCTCCATTGCTTCTACCCTTCTCCAGTTCTCTCCTTTTAAAAAGTCATGTAGTACGTACTTACACGAACACGATGCGGACAAACAAGGAGAGCATACGACACGCAAAGTGTCACTGTGCATGTCGGATTGGTTGCTTGTTTGTCCGTGTCTTCTTCGCGCGAGTACGTACTACAGTTGAACCTTATTATAACGAAGTTGAAGGGGCCCGGAAATTACTTCATTATGGCCGTAGCTTCGTTATAGCCGCCTTTGACCGAGCTTCCAAGGGGAATCATTCATTTGTTATATCCAATATTTGCTATAAACCATTTCGTTATAACGAGGTTCGACTGTGTTAAGAATGAATCAACTCGCCCAAACAAAAGTATTAATTCGCCTGCTGCGCAGGCATAATTTGATGCAGTCGTTATGACGACTGACTGTCATGTTCGAAGGCATCTTGCTTTGTATGGTGTTCTGTGTCGCTCTTGACAGCATTTTTTCGATCCAAATGATGCTCAGGGGTCGTATACTGTCGCGTTTTTTTTTATTCGTCCCATTTTTTCTACTCTTTTTAACGCTATGCGTTAAGGCTCTCGTTCAGCGGCGAACCCGGCGGCGCCGTCTGTGAGAGAAAATTCGGATTGGCCCAAAAAGATTATGACGTCACACGTGGAGTGGCGGATTTGGAAATTGAGTAAAACATCACAAAAATTCTGAACACAAGGTCGCAACGTGACTCAGACATCATCGGTTTGGATTGGTTTATGGGGGTTTAACGTCCCAAAGCGACTCATGCTCTGAGAGACGCCGTAGTGAAGGGCTCCGGGAATTTCGACCACCTGGGGTTCTTTAACGTGCAGTGACATCGTACAGTACATGTTCCTCTAGAATTTCGCCTCCATCGAAATACGACCACCGCGGCTGGGATCGAACCCGCGTCTTTCAGTCCGACAGCCAAGCGCCATAACCACTCAGCCACCGCGGCGACACTCGGACATATTGTGACACGTAAGAATGTAAAGAAAATCAATTGAACTGAAAAAAAAAAACTGCGGTGAGATGTGAATCGGGCCCGTGACCCTTGGATTCCCAGTCAGACATGGTACATATAGGCCACCAAGGCAGGTTCAATCCATGAGCTTGAAGGGAGGCCTTGTGTGTCTTGTTTGACAGTGTCCGTGCCTGCGAAGCTCTATGCAAAGTGGACCCCAGGCTGCTTAAAGGGAAGGTGATTTTTTATTTTTTTTAGAATTCGAGGTTATTCGAGAATTCGAATCCATGAAGCTTCTAGATGCAAAGTAGTTTTGCGCTGACATTTAAAATGGTGACGTTTTCACCGATTAAAATCGCGACGATGTTCAGTCTTCTCCTCACTGCATTGGAGGAGAGCGGGGAGACTGGCTATGACGTCATTGTTGCCGAAATTTCAGATGTCTGCTGCTTTCGCCTACATGCTGCCTGACGTCATCCGATTCCGCCTAACAATGCTTCGTGGGCTTCACCTTCGACGGCACTCATTTTCTTCCTTGAAACAACCGTTTCTTCGTTGGATACTTAGCGCCTCCGTATGTGGCGTCATCACTGCGTCCTCTGCCCGTCGCTATGCACTGCACAGAAGCCTGAACACCGACGACGGTTTATTCGGTGATTACTGCACCATTTCAAATGCTAGCGCAATAAGATGTCGCATGCTGCACCTGCAAGTTTTACACATTCGGCTCTTTTAAAATCATCGAATAATAAAATCTCTTCAGTCGCCGTTTAAAGGAGCCATTAACGCTTTCGGGTCATACCTTTTTTTGCCTTCTTGCCACTGGTCAGTCACGCCTTTGATGCCGGAGCCGGCGAACAAATTTTATCGCTTGCTCTCAGCTCTGACGTCACAGTAGGCAGATGCCAACGATCGGGAGATTAAGTTACAAAATGCGACCCCACGGGTCTCACTTTTTCCGTGTGCCAAATGCGAAAAGACAGTCATGTTGACATAGTTCGGGGATCAACAGAAAGCACCAGCTGGTCGGAACTAGCCCTGAGTACAATAATGTGACCTCTGACTGATTTCCCCCATGAATTTCCTTCGCACCCACCAAACCTTGAAATTTATATGCCAGTATATACAACATTTCACAAATTAAACATATGCGCTCCGAGTAAGAACGTGTGGTTCAGCTGGCTACATCCCAGAAGATTTACACACCTTACACAAAGCCGGAACACAAATGCATACCCCGCACGCCTCCCTTTTGACCCCCGCTCCGCTCTTCCCCTCTTAACACACTTAAGAAAAAGTACGCATGCCCCGATTCCCCCATGCACTTTCATCGCCCTCCATTACTTAACGAGACTGGAGGAGGGGTTCCTTACACTCCTGCCACACGGGCACCAGAAGGTCATTTGAGAGCCAGGTCCTTATGTTCAAAGGCGCACGGTGCGCAGCTACACGGAGCAAGTGTTGTGTCTTTGCAGCTGTAGGTCTTGGTGGTGAAGGCGCCCAGCGTAAAGACTAAATAAAAAAGAGAAAACCTAAGCAGCAAGCACTGATTGAAAACATCTCACATACATAGAAAAATTGTCTGTTTTTACTTTTTGCGCTATGCTATGCTCCAACCTCCAGACAAGAAAATGTAGCATGCAGCAACGCCGAGTGCCCACGGTAGCCGTGAGCAATGAGCAGAACCTGCTGCTGCCGATGACAGACGCTGTCGGTAGTTCTCTTGTGAAGGAAGTAAAGTGAAGTAAATTTCTAAGCTCGACGAATGAATAAAGCACTTCACTTCTATTCTTACACTCTCACATCAGCCACCTTACGCACAGCGATAAGGGCTGTTCAACGACTGTTTCACTTTTGAGGTGCCCCTTTCAGCTGCTTTGATACCCCCTTTCAGGTTTGAGTCCTTTAGTGAATAAAAGCGCTTTTTTAAAGGGCCTTCGAGGAGTGTCGTGTGAATGAGTTATTAGAAGGATAAGGGCTGGAGCGGCAATTACCCGGTCGGTAACACGCCGATGGGGCTGTCAAGAAGACGCAGGACCGAGCACAAGCCCCAAGTGCTCCACGCCGGACCCTGATGTAGACGTTCGCCCTCTCCTCTGAAATGTGCAGGGACAAGGGTTTCAAGGAAACGAATATTACAGGAAGTGCGAGTTTTATGGCCACAAAGAAGGACGACCCCTCCACGTGGCTGACGGACAACAAGAGCTGGAACCTTTTCGGGTTCCTGCATGAGAACAGCTGCCATGACTATCTGTAGTGCATCACCAGCCCAAACTTATGTCATACGGCAAGTGCTCGAAAAAAAAGCAAAAAAATCTGGCTACGGTAATGACTGCCATTCATATACACTTGATCCTCGTCTCCAAACAAGCCAGAATTCGATTTGTAGCCATCACTGTATGGTGCGAATACATCCAGACGAGTCGCCTAAATCACGGCACCGCAACGATGCCTGCAGGAAGTGCAGCAGGCGTCACGACCTCCTGTGCAATTTCACAAAGCCCCATCTCCGAAAGTTGAAAACGCGTGGCGTTGAAACCTCAGAAAAAAAAAAAACCCTTTCGCAGGCTCACGCTGCCTCCTGCCCCTACCGTCCCTTCGTTCGAGAGCGTTTCCCATTTTTCCGTTTCTTTATACGTTAGGGCAAGCATCAGCCGGACTAACAAGGTGCCCCACGTGCAAGCTCAATTCCCTACGAGACAGTATACCGCTAGCGTCAAGAAATCTGGCGCGAGCGCCCCTGGCCACTTCCAAGACCCCTCGCTGCCGTGGAGGCCATCACAGGCGTACGCGTCTGTAAGCCGCCCAGAGGCCGCCACTGCCCCTCTGTGAAGCCGCCGCTGCATCACTGTGTCGGCGGTGCCTGCTTTGTAGCCATCAGCACGTGGCGCTGTTACACCGCGGAGCGAACGCGCCGAGAACGTAGGAGAGAACCCTGACCAACGGCGGCTCTGATCCGCGGCGGTGGGGTGGCCCATCTCGACATGATCGCGGTGTGACCCCGTGCACGCGTGCCATTCTATGCGCATAATTTTGCGCGGTCCTCAGAGTGAGCCACGCATCTCAGCGCGAGTTGCTCAAGCTGCTAGTTCTTTTGTGTTTTGGTCCATCACTCACTGCCTGGCGAGAGGGAGTAAAAAGGTTATGGCTTTATGCTCGCGGCCATTTGACGATGAGTCCATCAATAACGACCCGTCGTCGTTATTTTCATTTTTTTTTCCCGCACCGATGTTGGATAGAGTGCCAGGCAGGGGGATAGAGGAAGAGTCATTCGTTGCGATTAGCGTGCGTCTATGTATATAAAGCGTTTTCCGTTTCCCAGCGCGCGTATCTAATTATTGCACGATGCGTCGCAAATTTGAGCATTTTAACCAACAGTATACGGTTAGCCCACAACAAAAATAAATAAATAAGCCTTAAGAACCGAAAAAAACATTCCCTTTGAAGCAACTGGGAAAAAGCCAGTGGAGCTGTCGATTCTTGAAAACCATGTTTTTGTCACCCAAAAGGGCTCTAAATTTTCGTCGCTTCCATGGACGCCAATTGTTTAAGCTTTTAATGGTTTTGGAAAAAACGTTAGGCGACGCATCGAAACGCCACTGAATTTGAAGTGCTTAGTTTGGTGTCGTTTCAAGGTGTTCAACGTCCCCAAAGTGACTCAGTCTATGAGGGACACCGTAGTGGAGGCCTCCGGATAATTTCGTCCGCCTGGGGTTCTGTAACGTGCACTGACATCGCACATTACACGGGCCTGTAGCATTTCGCCTCCATCGAAATGCGACCGCCGCGGTCGGGACCGAACCCGCGTCTTTCCGGTCAGCAGCCGAGCACCATAACCAGTGAGCCACCGCAGTGGCCTGCCTTTCACGCGCGTGGGAGATCACCTTATAACAAGGGGTGTGCGAATATTAGAATACGAATCGAATATAATTGTTATTCGGTTTATATTCCTATTCGACAAATTGATATTTGAGAATTTAAGAATATCGCATTTACGCGAAACTAGGCCAGCCACGATTCTAAGCCGACTCCCGAAAGTTGAAGGCCAAATAGAAAAAAAACTCCTCGAATGTAAACCAGCCGAAAAAACAATAGAGAGCGATAGCAGGGACAGCTATTTCCACGAACCTGCTCCCATTCACTCGTCCTCGCTGACCTCCTTATCACTGTCCTCTTCGTACAGTGCACAATTTTCTCTGCATTCAAGTACATTGGGAATGCTGCACTTTCGGAACGAGCGCGCAACCAATCTTTCCGGGTTGTCATCCCAGGATGCAGCGATCCAGCCAGCTACAACACTTAGCGACGCGCGCATGATGCGGCCTGTTGGAGTTATCTCGCGCGTTTCACTGGTCACGTGGAATACCTCGCTCTCTTGACAGCTCTCTCGCTTCGGCCTGTAGCACTTCTGTGGTCACTGGATGTGCCGCTTACTTCTGCGATTACATGAACTCTGTCAGTTCTAATTCCACTTAGGGATGGCTGCGTTCTTCGGGCCCGTGAAGGCCCTCCTCGTTGCGGTGCAACAAAAAGTTCATCACGCTGCCCCCTCCAACGGCTAACAGGCAACCACGCTCAAGTCCCGACCGGCTTGCAGGTTTGAAGGCTGCTCTGCAGCGAGCACAACTTCTCGCTTGAAGGCGGCACTATAATGACACCGTCTGCTTGCTGCCATGATGTCGTAAGAAACACCGAGTGAAACACTTTATCTGCCGCGGACCGTGCCCACGCCACGATTGTAAAACATTTTATTCCTCGGAAAGAGCTTCGTGCTAACAGATCGCGTTAAGTGGCCGACTGAGTCAGCCGATTCTACCGCCAGAACTTGGGTTCTGAGGTCAGAGCTAGCCAGCACGGTGTCCCACCGCTCAGAAGAAGGATCAGTAGCTAGGCCATTCGGGGGTGGCTCTATTTTGCAATCACATAGGATGAGATCGTATACTTGATTCGTTGGCCGCAGTGTATTGGGTTGTATTGATCAGGATAAATGTGCGCGAGGAGTGATGCGGTGCGTATCGATCTCGTCTGTATAGACGCCGCCACGTAACCTCTTGTTCTTTAGTGAGGCTTTTGTCCGGAGGGGGAAAGTTCTCCTCTCTAGTTTGAAATGATTGGTTAGATCATGATATGTGATCATGGAGTCCTTCGCGAAATTCAGGGAGCCAGACTCATCCACTGCCCGGTCAACGAAGCATCGGACTTTATTGTGGGCTGCCTCATTCCCCGGATTCCCCGAATGGGTTGGGACCCATATCCGTTCGGAGTAATTTGATGAGAGTTTGGTGGCGTTAAAGGGCCACAGAAAGAGGTGTTTGAGCTTGGCTTTAAAATGATTGCACTATGTAGAGTACAGGCCTCCGAGCGTCCATGCCGCGTACAAGACCTCAGAAACGGGCGGGTAATTTACAATACATTTTTAAAAATTCCCGCTTTCGCACCTCGCGGCGACGCGCGGTGCCGGGCTTTCGCACGAAAACCTGACAGACGACGTCACGTCTTACAAATGACGTCAGCAGCCGGGGGTTGTCATTGGTTCACAGCGCCAAACTCTTTCAGACGTCACGCGCTACAGCGGCCGCGGCCACTCCGCGCGCGCCGCAGCCGGCGGAGATAGGGGAGCGGCCCAGTTAGTGTTCCTTTATATGCTCCCGCAGGGAGCATATACAGGAACACTAGGCCCAGTGAGTCAGGAGCGCCGCCGTTTTGGCGTGCGAGAGGAGAGGGAAAGGCGCGAAGACGCGGAAGTTCAAATTTTTGTCTGCATATAACTCAGCTTCCACAAAACGCATTATAATAATTCTTGCTGGGGGATAATTATGAACTTTATGAAATTATGATAATTATGAGCCACGCTTACACTTGGCACCTTTAGGCATGGGGAAAAAGAGCTCTCCGGTGTTCCATTGGCAGATGCTTTCAATCACTTTTTTCTTCAGCAAACGAAAGATAATGAACTCGATGGGAGTACCATTAGAGACTACGCTCAGTACGTGCGAGGAAACGATAGGATAAGTTCGCTGTTCTTGGCCCCGACTGAAACAGCTGAGGTTTTCTCTTCCATCAATAACTTGAAGAATAGTAAAACGCTGGACGTAAATGGCTTCCAGATATTGCCCGTAAAATATGTACTTGACATACTGTGCCCGATTATTACCTATATTTATAATTTGATTCTCTCTACTGGGGTTTTCCCTACAGGAATGCAAATTGCTCGAGTGATACCCATTTTTAAAAAAGGTGATAAGAACCTATTCACAAACTACCGACCGATTTCTATACTGCCTGTGTTTTCCAAGGGCATCGAGAAAATAATACATTACAGAGTGACTTCTTATTTTGACGAAAATCACTTATTTCTAGATTTTCAACATGGATTCAGGAAGAAAAGATCTACAGAGACAGCACTTCTAACTCAAAAGGAAATTATAATTAAGGCATTCAGTGAAAACAAGCTCACCATGGGTATTTACATCGATTTTACTAAGGCCTTTGACCTCATAAATCATGATATTCTTCTTTTTAAATTGGAAAGGTATGGTGTGCGGGGCCTAGCGCTAACCCTATTACAATCTTACTTATCTCACAGAACCCAATATGTAGATATAAACACAGCATCCTCTCCTACCCTCCATATAACATGCGGAGTGCCCCAAGGAAGCATTCTTGGGCCTTTGCTATTTTTAGTTTATATAAATGACATCGTCTACAGCGCTAGTAATGTTCAGGTTGTGTCATTTGCAGATGACACAACTTTTTTTTGTCACAGGTATTTCCGAGGCCGAGGTTGAAAGCAAAACAAGCGAAGCCCTTAATAAACTGCACTCATGGGCAGATGCAAATTCCTTGCGCATAAATCCGTCAAAAACACAAATTCTGTTATACCTCCCTAAGGGAAAGAAAATATCTAGGCCTCTCAAAATAGCCTTAAACAGCCAACCAATAGAGCTTGTGACTTCTGTAAAAACACTGGGCGTTATCTTTTCTCACAACCTAACTTGGAATGCGCACATAGAACACATTTGTTCGAAAGTTTCCTCAGCTCTAGGTATACTTGGTCGCTTTAGACATATTTTTCCAGTAAGGGTAAAGATGTTGCTCTACAACGCGTTAGTACTAAGTCATATCCAATACTGCAGCTTGGTTTGGGGAACAACAGGGGTAACAAATCTTCATAGATTGCATTTGCTGCAGAAAAAAGCCGTCCGATCCATAGCAAATGTGCCATTCCTTTTCCCCACAAGAAATATCTTTATAAAGTATGATATCCTTCCAATCTTCGCGTTATACTTTTACAGGCTTCTATTATGCTATAAATACTCTTCACAACAACGTGACAATCCCTTTATTGTACTTGGACAACTGAGAGAAAATAACAGCTGCCGTAACACTAGATACAAAGAAACTTGGATCACTCCAACACCAAGAACTTACTCTATGAACCAGTCCTTAAGTTACAACCTTCCCCTCTTGCTAAACAAACTAATCCATGACAATTTTGATATTACCAGAAATTCAAAACACAATATCCGTGACTACTGCCGAGACAATTTCAATCTGTGAAAGAAGCAGACATGATTTTTTTTTGTATATTTTAGTGATGTAAAACATTTGCTTTGAGTACATGTGTGTATTGCGACTTTCGTTTTGCATGTGTGTTCGCGCTTCGCGTAAATGTGGATCTGCATCGGATACCCATGACATTACTAATTGATGTAAATGATGTGACCCTCGCCTTCCTTCTGTACTGCCACTGTCTCAAGGAGTCGGGACCTTCAGTCAAGCTGTTACCACAGCTTTTAGTCCCGGCTCCTCCTTTGTAAGAAAGGAAAATAAACTTGAACTTGAACTTGAACTTGAACATCCCAGACATATCGCACCTTTATTGAGACCCCCTTTCTGGGTCCCTTTAAGGATTTAAAGGGAGATGCTCGTAATTCGCCCTTTTGCGAAATTATTGATAGCCATTTTAGAGACGCTAAGAGTGGTGCTCTCTTGGGTATGCGCTAGGGCAAGGGCTATAGCTACCTCTTCTGCCGTTTCAGAGGATTTGATTTTGATGGTCGCCGAGACGATGTGGTCACCGTTCTCATTCACAGCCACAATTGCAAAGGCATTTGTACGTTTGCATTCTGCTGCATCTACACGAATTGCTCCGGTGCACTGTCCGTATTATATATGTAAGGCTTTGGCTCGTGCTTGTCTTCTACCCTTATGGTATATGGGGTGCATGTTTCTGAGAAGTGGTTTGATTAGTAGGGCTGCCCCATAGTCGCGGGGAAAGTCTACTTTAGCGTCTTTATTCGTAGGTTGAAAGTTAATTCCAAGCCTGATTAGAATACTCCTGCCAGTTCTGGATTTGGCCAATCTCGCCGTTTAAGCCATTAAATGGGCTTCTTTCAGTTCATTGTAGGTGTTGTGTATTCCTAACCTCATAAGCCTTTCGGTTGAGGCATTTAGTGCGAGTCCTAAGGCGGCTTTGTAGGCCTGCCGTTTTGTTCTTTTCTGCTTTCGCAAATTTGAGATAAGGGGTGGCATAGAGTATCCTGCTTAGCGAAAATGCCTGCACTAATTGGCATAGATCTCTTTTCCTCACCCTTTGTCGTCGATTAGCTATGCGGTGGATTAATTGCGCCGTCGCTTCTACCGTGCATTTAAGCTTAATGAGTGCGTCATTCTTTCCATTTGTAAATACAACCCCAGTATTCTCATGGTTTGTACCTCTTTGACGGATCGTCCTTTCAAACAGACGTTTATTTGCAGGGGGGGGGGGGGGGGGGTGGAGTTGTAGTTCTCCTACCTCTTTGTTTATGCCTTATCACAGAGAGTTCAGATTTTTGCTCAGAACAAGTGAAGCCGGCTTCCCATGCACATCCCTCAATGATGTTCACTGCTTCGTGGAGTGTGTCTTCTGTGTAGTCTTCACATCCTATGATTACCCAAAGCCGGATGTCATTTGCATAGAACGTGTGATGTAGGTATGGTATTTGTGCCAACTTGGGGGGGGGGGGGATTTTGATGAGGGAGAGGTAAAAAGGAAGGGGGACAGGACGGAGCCTTGTGGTGTTCCTTTGGTTCCTTGTGTGATTGGGGCAGACTCTACTGTTCCGACCGTTATCACTACTGTTCTGTTAGTGAGGAAGGATCGGATGTAGTTGTACGTCCTTTCTCCGGGGTTGATTTCTGACAAGTCTGTCAAAAAGGCTTTGTGGGAGACGTTGTCGAATGATTTAATATTGATTTGCTTCCTGTTCCCTCATCAGCTTCGATTATGTCCTTGTTGAGCTGCAAGAGTATGTCCTGGGTGGATAGATGGGTCCTGAATCCTAACACTGTTTCAGGTAGGAGGTTCATGTCCTACGCATAGTTTTGGAGCCTGTTGAGGATGATATGCTCAATTAGTTTGCCTAGGCATGATGTTAATGAAATGGGGCGTAGATTCTCACTGCTGAGTTTCTTACCCGCTTTAGGAATAAAGGTGATTTTCGCGTGTTTCCACTGTTGTGGTATGTTGCCTGCCTGCCAGTATTTGTTCATAAGGTCCGTAACCACCGCGATCGACGTTGCGTCTAAGTTCCTGAGAGCCTTATTTGTTACTTTGTCTGGTCGTGCCGCAGATGTTGTCCGCAGTTTTCCAATTGCATACCGTACCTCTGCGTCTGTGACGTGTGCGTCTAAATTTAGATTAGGAATACCACGGTATTCTTGTTGTATGGAACCCCCATTCGTATTTAAATAGCCTTCTGCTAGCTCTTTGATTAGGTCTTCTGTTGTACCCTCACATTTATGTATGACTTTGTTGCACGGGACTTGTCTGTTCTGGGTCAAGGAGGTGTCTTATAAGATGCCATGTCTTCTTATTTCCGAGTTGTTTGTTCAAGCGTTCATATGTTTGGTTCCATTCTTGTGTTTTGAGTGTAAGTGCACGTTCTTCGATTCGCCTCTCGATTTCAGCGATCTTTTCGCGGATTGGTTTCTTGTGTTTTTGCTCCTTCCGGCGTTTCTGGAGGCCTTTGTGTGCCTCCTATAGGTGTAAGAGTTTTGAATCTCCAGTCTGCTCCTCTTTGACAACTGGCTCCACAACGCTAGTGGAGCTGTGCCCACGCCACCACACGAAGAGTCAACGAAAGCAGCAGGGCAGGCAATGCTTCTGGGTGCTTTAGTCGTCATCGGCTACGGATAGTAACGACTACAGTGCCGTCTTCTGTTTACGTTTCGTGGGGCCGGCCCCTGCGTGCTAGCTTGTTTCGTCTTTATGCGCTGTCGTCGTATTTTATGAATAGAACGAAAAAATCATCGGCTCTAAGCCAACCTAAGAGCTTCATATCTCATGTTTTTATTTAAAAAAAACTATCTACCTAGATTCGAATAAATACGGTATTCGAAAATTTTTCGATTACTCAAAAATTTTCGAATATTCGGCAGCGATCGAATATCGCGGTGACTTTCATATGTCCGACCATGACAAAACCAGAATATCTGGGCAAATTATCAAAAAATCGAGTTTAAAGGTTCAGGGAAACAGTACAAATGCGTCCTCTTCGCTTTCTTCTCCGTCGTTCATTGCATGAATCGGTGACAGCCGAACGCTGATAGGCCTGGACTTCGGCGGAAATTCCGCAAGTGGGCTTTCCGACAAGCGATCAGAGCAACATGGCCGACCACCTGCTTGGAACAATCGCCACGCGAACTCACGTGGGTTTGTTTGTTTGTTTGATGCTTCCATGCACGTCCACAATCATGGCGCTTGTTCTACCGCCTTTACAACTCTTCTAGCGTAAGCTCCGCCGCTCCGTTTTGGTGTAACAGGGCATGCGGGAAAACGCGCTTGCGGAAGTTCGCATGGGGCTCCCGAAAGAGGAGCCTAGTCGCGATGTCATCGGCAGGGCAAGTGGTCGTGAAAAAAAGTCGCTCAATGCATGGTGCATTGTAACCCGCGTAACTCTTACGTGCGCAAAACGGCAGGCGTGAAAACGGTAGCAGGACCCCTTTCGTTGGACCAAAAAATAGCCTGGCCGAGTAGTTTCGGCTTCTGAGCCTCGCCGCCAGCCCGCAGTGACGGCGGCTATCGGCCTCGCATTGGCCGCGCATTGGCCAGCCGTTCGAACCCGGCTGCGCGCCGCTTTCAGACAACGACAAGTGCGTTGCTGGTCTTTTTGTTTTTCAGACGTAGTCCCGCCGTTCCGATGCCGATACGCATTCCCCTCGCTTATGTCCGCGTTGCTCGTTCCTCCGGCACGCCGAGACTGCGCGCTCGTCATAGGGCTTTTCGTTTTTTCTGCGATGAGCCCTCCTGACAAGGCTTCAGTGCATTTCCATTTTCGGCGGTTCTTTTTTTTTCTCCGAAGGGTGGGGAAGGAAAGGGGAGGGGGTATATCAATAGTTCGACCTTTCGATTTCCCCAGTCATGTCATTCATAGATTTTATTTTCTTTCTCATTTTGCAACAAAGAGTAAAGGTTGCATCTGTTATGATGTGTAATCAAGTAGCATACATTTCAGTGCATGTCATGATGCTGAGTCAGTCTACGTTTGTTCATTGTAGTTGTGAAGACCATACACTAGTTTAAAAAAATAAGAACAACAACATCTCCCGTGATAATGATAATGATTATAGTAAGAATAAAAATAATATTAAAACAAAACAAAAATTACCAAGGTAGCCGATTGGATTCCATTAAAAAAATTTGGACGGCGGTAAAAACAACTTGTGGCTGTGCCCAAGTATGGTGGCTCCAAACAACAATATGACTGGGCTGCTCAAACAAAGGCCAAGCTGTTGTAGTGGTTTCTCTAAAAACCGTCTTCTCATCATGGTGTATCGGCGACAAAACAACAAAAAATGGTCCATGCTTTCGTGCTCACCACAGAATACGCCGATGGGATTAAGCGCCAACCCAGACCTGTGCAAATAAAAATTTTACGGTGGGATCCGGCAGCGTAGCCTTGATAAAGATACCTCAGGCTGCCGTGAATTGCATGATTGCCTGCTCCACGAATGCCTCAGGTGCAGGAAATCATCAGATCTTAAAAGAGATCCAGTTGTCATTCTTAACAAATTCTGTCTTCGAAACCTCGCTGCTGTGATGTGCGCTGTAGCCGGAACGATAGGAAGCACGGGGCCATTCAGGGACGCCTTTGCTAGGCAGTCAGCAACTTCATTGGCTGTCACACCGCTATGACCTGGCACCCATATCGTGAACAAGGCTCAAATTCGGAGGGAGTAATGAATGGAGGGTGTTTAGGATTGGCGAATCCACAGCCGAAGCAAGGGACGAACACAAAGAAAGAGAGTCTGTAATGACAGCCACTGAAGAGAAAGCTGGCTCTAATTTTCGAAGAGCAAGCACCACCGCCAGAAACTCCGCTTGGAAAATTGTTGTGTAGTCGGGAAGCCGCACAGAAAAAAACCAATCTAGAAGGGGGCAATATATTCCCGCCCCTGCCTTTTCATCACACTGTGAGGCGTCAGTAGCTATCGTTAAGTTAATAGGTATGCTTTGTAAATGGTCTTCTAATAAACCATTTAAAATGCCGGGTGGTAAATGCTTAGCGTTGTTCGGGAAAATGTTATCATAGACAATTTCTACAGAGGACCCACTGTTTTTTTTTTTTTTGTCGGGAGGATATTATACAAAAGAACATTTAAACGATCAAGCAAATTTTGTACCATAACAACCTGCGGGGTATGAAATCTAGGCCAGTGGACTCCAAAAAAGGAAGTCGGCTGGCAACAAAAGACAGACAACGAGCGATGTAAATCTGATTCATATATCCTTAGGTACGTCTGAACAGTTAGGAATTGAAATCTAGATGATAAAGGAGGAATACGGGCTTCAAGATAAAGCACGTTATTGGCAACAAATTTGGGGAGGCCAAGGCATAACCAAAGCGCTTCCCGCTCCAAAAGAACGAGCGGGCGAATTTTTTAGGCAGCCGTACCAGAAAACAGCACAGATCCAAATTCTAAAATTGGTCGGACTTACAAAACACAAATCAGCAAAAGTGCATCTCTCCGCATTCCTGACCGGGGATTACTTAATCTACGCAACATGCCCACAGCACGAGCCCCTTTCGCTGCAACATGGTCAGTGAGAGCGCCATGTGAGGCTGTCATAATAAATGACACCAATATATTTTAATTACTTAACTTGAGAAATATTTTGTCGCTGGTAAATGAGAGACAGACGAACAGGATTTTTCATTTAAAAAACAATTACAGCGCACTTGTTTGCAATTAAGGTGAGCCATAAATCACACAACAAGCTTTGAAGTAAATTCAGGTGCGATGGCAGGCGCACATAAAGAGATTGAATCAGTTGCAGCAGTGAAAAATGCAATGTCATCCACACAGACGTACGTGCGAATGTGTTGATGGCTGGGAATAGAGCTCATTAGAATATTGAAGAGCACAGGCGACAGGACTGCCCCTTGTGGAACACCTCTGGATTGTTTATATCTTCCAGAATTGACGTCATTTAGTATACAAAAAACTTTCTGTTTTCAAGGAACGCAGATATCCACACAAGTAAGTAATTCGGAAACTGCAGAGTATGTAATCTTTGCAATAATATGGAGTGTTCTACGCTGTCATAACCTTTGGCTACATCTAATGTCACCAACGCAGCATGCATTTTTTGGTGCCGCGAAAGAAGAATACGACTCTCAAGATCGGTGTGAGCATTCCATATGGAACATTTTTGACGGAAACCAATTTGACATGGACTAAGGATTTTATTGCGCTCCACAAACTCCGAAACACGCAGGAGTATGACCCTTTCAATCAACTCAACCACGTTTGATGTCAATGAAATGGGTCTAATATTATCCAGAGAATAGCCACCACCATTGTTTTTATGTAAAGGGATCACTTTGGCAATTTTCCACCCAGGAGGAATCCATGCATGTTTGATTGAAAAATTAACCAGCTGCAATAAGGAGGTAGGACCCTCCTCAAAGAGGATCCTTAACATTTTTTAACATCCTTAACATTACCCTATCAGGCCTAGGAGCAGCAGATTGTAACCTCAACACTATCGGAAAAAGCTCGGGAAGGGTAATAGGGGGGACATGCTGAATCTGGTCCACTGACGCCACAAACGCAGAGCGCAAAGGAAGTACAGACGAGAAACGCAGCTCTAATCTTTTGGAAATTGTCTCAACTGTTTCTATTGCTTCTTGCGGTGTCAAAACACATGAGGGTGAATTTTCTGAATCCGGAATCTTTTTCCGCGATCTTAAGAATCCGAAAAGTGCACGACGATTTCCTCATTTTGTTAGGAAATCAAAATGCTCGGATTCATAATTTTCTTTCGCCTGTGAGATTGTGTGTTTAAAAGTAGCCGCAATGAACTTATAATCATGCCAATTTTTGGGGCACTGATTGTGTTGGAGCTTCTTCCATGCAGCCTTTCTGCGTCTGTAATCCCACAAGCAATCTGCATTCCACCATCTAACTGAAGTGTTCCCTCTTGATGTACGTACCAAAAATTCGGACTTCTTTCGGCATTCCTCAATAGCCAAGCATCTGCCTTTTGTTGTATGCTCTTCAGGAGAATAAATCGCTGAAGCAACAGTGGAGCGCAAAGTGGACTGAAACTGGTCATAGTTTATATATGACCTCAACTGAGAGCACGCCGGAGTGAAGCGGCAATTAACACCAAAAACGATAGGTATGTGATCGCTAGATGCTCCACAATCCACAGTCGACCTATTGAGCACAGGAACATAAGGGCTGGCGAAAGTTAAATCTAACACAGATCGAATTTGTGCGCGGAGAAATGTGGCCGAACCCGAATTCATACACGAAAGGTTGTTATCAGTAATTCAATCCCAAAGGCGCTTACCACAGAAATCTGTCTTAAAGCCATACGACACATGATGAGAATTAAAGTCGCCGGCCAAGAAAACTGACTTCTGACAATTAAGGCACAGGAGATCTAGCAGCATGGTATCCTGCACACCGCAAGGAAAATAAACATTTACTAATGAAAAGGGATAGCACACTGGAATTTCAAAATCTAAAGCTAATAACTCACAGTCTATACTGAAAAGTAATCTTAGCCCTGTGACAAAATATAGAAGAAACTAGTATGCGTAAGCCTCCTCCTCTTGACTGTCGATCTTGTCGAAATGAAGAAAGGTTTCGCAAATGGAAGTGTTTTTCAGATGTAAGCCAAGTTTCTTGTAAAATATATATGTCTGGATTATGTTGAGATATAAGGTACAGTAAGTCTGTTGAAGCTGAAAGAAGTGACCGACAGTTCCACTCAAGAACTCTAACACCTCTATGGTTGAGAAATCCGGGCAGCAGCAACTGCCTGCCCTAAAATAGTTTCTTTAGGCTTACAGCCAATCTGTTGCTTCTTTGATTTCGGCTGAGGATGTGGAGAAGAAGGGTTGGACATGGGGGATCCACTGTGTTTGAGGATTCGCGTATCCGAATCCACCATCTCTGCATCATGAATAATTGGAGCATTATCTGAATTAGTGGACCGAGGAAGTGGAGAAACAGCAGTAACTTGTTCTTGGGGCTGAGATTGCTCAGGCAAGGAATGTTGGGTCATTGACGAAGGCATAGCTGACTTGGCAGAAGTCATTCCAATTTGCACGGCCTGAGTAATCTGCGTTTCCACAGCATTACATATGCACTCTGTGACAGTGGACACTATCCTGTCAACCATCTTAGCCATAGATGCTTCCACAGCAGTCACTATTGCCTGAGAGATAGACGAATCTAGTGTCACTCATGAACGGGCTGGCACACCTTCATAGCCGTGAGCTTTCTATTTAATTTCTGATATTGCCTCGCGCCGCGAACAGCGTTTGCGGTCGGTTATGTCTAGAATTTGCAATTCATGATCCCGAGCAAGACAATCCATAAAATTTGCAGCATGAGATCCACCACAAAGGCAACACTTCTCATTTTGATCAGAACATAAATTTGATGGATGGTCATTGCCTCATTTGCAACCGCGCAAGGAGGACTTGCAGCCACGAGCACAATGGCCATATCGCCAGCAATTGCTGCACTGCAGTGGCTTAGACGGAAGGGGATCTACGCGGAAGATTAGGGGCCATGCTTTTATTTCTGAGGGGCAGGCAGTACCCGCAAAAGGGGCAATAACCGTTTCCGTTGGCACCCGCTCATTGTTCACCTCCCGGCTGCAGCGATACACAGCAACAACACCCGCTGCGGAGAGAAGGTCGAGGGTCTCAACTGGGGACAAGCAAGAGTCCACACCGCAAACCAAACCTTTTGTGCAGGCCAGATGATACGGAATGAAGCTGTTTACCGAAAGAGACCCAAAAGAAGAGCAGTTTAGAAGCTCCTTTACGGACGACAGGTCTGTTGAACGGCATAGAATCCCGCCACATCCAGATTGCCTTACCTCAGTGATTGCCTCATAAAGTGAAGTGGCCACCTGGAGAGCAGCTAGAACAGGCCCTGGATTGTTAATTTTGATAACACCACCATCCTTTGGCAGCAGCGCCACAGGAATGCTGCAGACGCCGGAGCGTTGAAAAGCTTCCAGAGGCATCTCATGAGGCGGTAGGGAAGCCGACCAGGAGGAGCTCTCCTGGACGGGAGACTACGTAGACACTACCTAAGATTTACAAACTCCCCGCGTGCGTTATCCACACAAGAAAAAAGGTGCAAAGGCACAGGGGAAAAAGGAAAACAGGACCAGCCGCCCAACACTTAGCCAATCCCTCGTCTTCCTTAGCTGGCATTAGGCATCCGGCTCTTTGCTCTTCTGCCTGTTCTTTGTTCTTCGTCCTGTTCGTCACGTCCGTGACGTCCCTAGGTCTTTTATTCTTGTCCTCGTGGCCTCGTGTCCTTGTCCTCGTTTCGAAATTATTCCGCAGCCCTCCACTACGCCACCTTTCTTCTTCTTCTCTCACTCCCAGTGTTATGGTCCCGCTGATTTTTTGTGGATACTTGCGACCAAGGACCCGTGTTGTTGCGTTCCAAGATTACAGGCAACTTTTAGGGTGTTTTTTGCAGTTCACAAAAGACGTATGTGTCGTATATTTTCTGTGGTTTAGAGGCGCAGGGACTGCCTTCCTCTGCCGATGTTAGACATGAAAATAAAAAATACTGCTCAATAATATTTTGTATATTCTGGAATTCTACCACGCTGAAATAAATGCTTTATAACCAATCTTCACCTTCGCTCTGCGTTTCGATCGTAGGGACCTACGTGGAAGGAGGGGGGGGGGGGGCGCTGCAGTGAAACTTGGGTTCCCTAATGGAGAACCATGCGCACGCATGCTCGCTAGTTACACCTGTCAGGTGAAAAGCCAGAACAAAGAATGATTTAATAGCGCCCACGCTTCTAAGCCATGTGACCGTTACATATCACTTCCGCTCGTGGGAACCCTGGCGGTAGCCTACTACTATAGTCCCCCCCCCCATTTTTTCCCCCAAGATGCCTATTGAAGAAAATAGCACGACCAAAGGCCAAAGGTCGCATTACAGTAATAAAAATATAACAGCAGTGTTCACTTTTTCACAGCACTGTTCACTGTCTCTGCACTGCTTGCGGTGTCACTGCACACTCAAGAGTACACGGTCTACCTTCTTTGGTTTTCTGACAACCCGGCCACACGTGGTCGTCTGTTGCTTGTCACCTCTGTTTTCTGGTACATTCAGTGGCACATCAAGTAAACCCAGGGCCTGCCGAGTTCCCAGTGATGAGCGTGTTGGTCCCTAGATTCTTGCTGGTACTGATGACTTTTGTCTCCGTGCCACTTGAGGGGAAACCAGGGTCTCATGAATTTCCAACGATGGCTATTTCAGTGGAAGCGCAATTATGTGCCTTCTGTTTCGCCGCAAGACCCTGCTGTCTGTATGAACCTGATATGCTCTTGGTTCTGGAGTGGTGGTGGGGACCTTTCCATTGGATTTAAGCTCTGTGATCGAGACTTGTCGATCCGGCTTGAGTCGCTGGAGTTCCCGCGCTGCATGACGATTGACATAGTGCTGCTTCTGTTTTTGTCTGGTCTCAGCACCTTTTGAGTGCCACTCCTGCAGGTTCAGTGCTGCTGGCTCAAGCTGGCTTAGACAAAAGTTGTACGGGTCCGTAGCCTAGCTCCTACGAGTTAGGAGTTGTGCAGCACTGTAGCTCGTTGGCCCAGGTGTCTTTTTGTAGTTCAGCAAGACTAAATACGGATAGTGTGCCTTTTGAGCATAGCCTTGACAGTTCTTACAGCTCTTTCTACTTCTCCATTGCACTGTGGACAACGAGGGAAAGAAGTGATGCGACTGAACTCATAGGAAACTGCAAAACGAGAGAACTCAGAGCACTGAATCCGCAGTAGTCAGCACTTAAGAGCGCTGACCACTGTGGATGGCACATCATGCACAGCAAAAACACTCTTCAGGTGCTCTATTACTCTTGTTACCCGTTACCCTTGTACTTGCGTCCAGGAGACAGAGCTCGATGTACCTTGAAAAGTAATCAGTGATCATCAGGTACGTGTTTTTCGCCACTCAAAAAGGTTTATTGCAACCTTCTGCCACGGGAGTTCTGTTGTGTTTGATGGTAGTATTTGGTCCTGAAAAATTTGTTTGGAAGCTTGCACATACTGCACAGTTACTTAACAGTTCTGCTAGTGCACTGATCACTCCTGCTCATCAAATAGATTCTCTGGCTTTTGCACGACTTCTTGCTGTGCCTTGATGGCCTTCATGTATGCGCTGAAGCATCTCCCTTGGAAGGTTTTTTGGGACGACAATTCGGTTTGCCATCAGCAGCAGTCCATTATATACGGTCAGTAAACCCTGCGACGACCAATATGGCCTCAAATCATCACCTGGTACTTTTTCCTTGGGTGGCCAACCCTGCTCCACTATATTGAACAGCGCCTGGCACTCAAGACGTGTTTCTTGTCAACGTACCGTCCGAAGCTGGTAGGCATGTCATGACACCCAAAACGAAGGCTGAAACTTCCCTCTCCAAAGGCAACTACTGTGGAGACGAGTCTTCTGCTGTGGAAGGACACAGTGGCAATGCTACAGCCGCTGCGATGCTTTTGCCTGGTACATAACAGATGCTGCAAGAGCACCTATTTAGGCGCATTCTGAAGCGCTGAATTCTTGGAGGGAAGGTGTTCAGTGAATTTCGGCCCAAAAGTGGCATCAGAAGTTTGTGATCAGACTCAAACGTAAAGGACAGTCCTCTGAGATATTCGTCAAACTTTTCTGCGGTCCAGGTTAGCGCTAGCGTCTTCTTTTCTATCTAGGGATACATTTAGTCTACCTTGGATAAAGAACGGGAAGCATAAGCCACTGCTCTTCGTTTATCCCAGCCCAAATGATGATCCATCAGCAGAAGCTATCATTGGTGCATCGAAGTTGTACTTTGCCAGGCAGCTGGGAGAAGCTAGAGCTTGTTTTACTTTTTGGAATGCCTCCTCCTGAACAGGGCCCTAGACCGACTCCTTGTCTTTGTGGAGAAGGTCTCTCAATGGGGCAGTCAGTTGTGCAAGAATTGGGACAAGCCTTGCAACATGGTTAAGCATGCCCAAGATTGCTTTGAATTGCTTCTACCTTCTCTGGATTCATGTGAAAACTCTCGGCATCTAATACCAAGCCCAGGAAAGCTCTCTTGTTCATAGCAAACATGCATACGTTGAAGTTTAGGGTTGCTCCTACTTCTAGCAGCGTGCTTCAGTCTTTCATCATGAGTATTCTTGTCTGAACCGCGAACAAGGATGTCATCCATGTAGTTTACAACACCTGGGAGCCCATCAAGAATTTGCGAGAAATTGCGTTGAAATATCTCCGGAGCTGAAGTGATAGAAAAATAGGAGTTTGCAGTAGCAGAACCGTGCAAACGGTGTGATTAATGTTGTTAGCTCCTGGCTTTCTGGTGCAAGCTTAACTTGGTAGACGCCAGAGTTTGCGTATAGTTTCGAGAACACTTGCATCACCTTGGCTTCCTAGCACTTCATCCACGGTTGGCAAACCATGCCGTTCTCTTATTACGAATTTGTTCCGGTGTGTAAAATCGATACACATGCGCACATCACCTCATGGCTTCTTAAATGGCACTATGGATAATGGGAGCGCGCCAGGCAGTTGACTTTTTTACCTGGCGAATTATACCTTGATTCTCCATGCTTTTGAGCTGCTTCTTTACCTTGTTCCTCGTGGGAATCGGAATCAATCTCGGGACCACGACAGCATACGGCACCGCCTCGTCGTTAAGCCGGATGGTGTGCTCCCCTGGTATGCAGACTTAACCGGAGAAGAGTTGTCCTCTGTAGAGATGGTGTCGATGAAGCGGACAACTCTAAGCGCCCGCACGGTCCTTATGGTAGAGCACCCGCCTCGGCTTCGAGAGATGGTGGGTTCGACTCCCGCTGCTGGCCGTTTACCCACCGGTTTCCTCAAAATGGGTACAAGCTATGCCCCGGCCTGGTGCTCGGCTTGCTAAGGTTGCATGGCTTGGTAAAGGAGCCTGAGCCTTCAAATCCCGTCACTGTGGGCTTGAAGAGACACATCGGAAGATAGGTGGTCTTATGATACCGAAACGTGGCTTTGGGTAGAGCATCCGCCTCACATTCGGGAGCTGATGGATTCGATCCCCAGTACCACCGGGTACCCACCGGGTTTCTAATAGGTAAAAGATTTCCGCAGGCCTGGTTCTCGGCTTTTCTAGGGTGAGATTCTTGGGAAAAGGGTCTTGCACCAAACCATCGCCTCGTGGCCTGGTTGTAGAGCATTTAGGGCGGATTTAGGGTTCCTTAACGGTAGAACTTATCTCTGATCCGCCAAGGCAACGGTTTCGTCCAAGATCCTTTTCCCAAGCATGTCGCCCTAGAAAAGCTGAGCATTAGGCCGGGGGAAGTTTTATACCCATTAAAAAACCGGTAGGTACACGGCGGCACTGGGGATCGAACCCAGCACCTCTCGAATGCGCACCACGGGGAGTAGCGACCCCGCCTCTCCGAAGCTCGTGAGTTGGACCCACACACGACCAACGAGGTGGCAGTAGTTGAACGGCCCTCCACGCTCGCTGAGAGAGCTTTCGAGCCCGAGGATGACAAAACCTAAATTGGTACAAGAGCAGTCTCTGGTGTGGGGGTCCATCAGTTGTAGAGCCTCGCTCTATAACTTACAGGGACTCGCTCTTGGGAAGTGGCATATTCCGTCTATGGCTGGGGGGAAACTCTTTTGGCAGACCGAAAATTTCTTTGGAGATGAAGATTGTGCTGCAGAAGTCCTCTGTCTCTTCGGCCAGACTCGGGTGGCGTGAGCCTGTAAAGCAAGCCAAAGGCTGGCTGAGAATGGGTTCCCAATAACATGTGAGCTCTCACCCGAGGCGTTCCTATTGAAAATACTTTGCCGTCCTTTTCCCGAAGTCCCGAAGCGTACACCTCAAGTCCCGGAACTCACCACGTGGTTGGTCACGTGGTGCGGAGCAGCTGCCGGCGCCGTAGCCGGTCACGTGGTTCGTCACGAGGTTGGTCACGTGACCAGTCACGTGGTTGGTCACGTGGTGCGGTTTCCAGATGATCTAGGATGCGCAGACCGGCGAGGCACGTGCGGCGACGGCGGCGGAGCGCGCGGCGGCGGCTCCGGCGCGCCAGCTGTGCGCCGTATGACGTCACTGCTCCTCGCGCACGCGCAGCACGGCTCTCCAGGAGCCACGCGTAACTGCTCAACCTCGGCCAATGTAGCTCACGCTACAAAAGATGCCAGTATTCTGAGCTGACAACAGGTCGCTGAAGTACTTGTCTTTTGGTATACGCCTGCCAGGTATTTATTGATGATTGGAAGGATTTTAAGAGAAAATAAAAATTGGAGGGGACGCTTGAGGTCCGCCTTAAGAATATGACGCGATAGCGTTAATGGGTTAATGCCCATATATACGGAATTGGTCATTCTTTACTCCACATTAATAGATCCCCGTGAGTCCTCATACCACTTGTGGCGCAGTGGTGCAGCGGTTAAGCGATGCGCCACTGCACTGCGATGGCAGGTGCGCTGTCACCGGTGGGGCTTGTGCGACCCAGGTTGCTCTTCCCAAGTAACCTCTCGCGACCAGTCATTAAATTAACTGCCACACCTCTGGTGGTTCCTATGGCAACTGCCCACCACTTACGCCGACTGCTACGACTAACTACTACACTAACGCTAAGCCCAAGAATGGCTTTTAAAGTGTTTCCATCGATCGCATCGAACAGTTAAGACTGCCATAGAAAACCAATGGGGAACGCTTTTGACGATAGCGAAAACGTTAATAAAAGAAATTCAAGACTGCCATCGCGTGATCTGCGCATATATTGATTGTTATAGTGAAATATTACATTATATCAAAAATTACGTTCAACAACGGTTTCCTGCTCAAAACAGCTTTTGTCCAGAATTGTTGGGCATGCCCGTGCTCCACGCGTACTAGAAATTGCAGTAAATACTTAATGCCTTAAGTTCGCAACTGTCATGTGACGTCTCCGAGGACCGAAAGTCGGAGACGTCCCTTTGGACTCCGAGCAACAGAAGACCCTACGCCTGGGACCTAAGTTCTGCCTGGAACCGGGAACCCAGTAGATGACAGGTGAAGATGGGCTTCCTAGCGCGTCGATGATGTCACAAGTAGCGGCATTTCTAGGGGACAGAGTTACCGGTTTCGCTCCTTGGTTAACTGTCTGTGTGATAAACGTTTACGAGCGGTGTAGTTGGATAAAGAGTGATTTTTTCTGCACTACCTGAAGAACTTTGCGCTGAGAAAGCCCGTAACACAGTCGTGAAGAATTTTAGGAGTGTCAAGAAAAATCCGGCTAGGTGCAAACAGAAGGCAGTGGCTCTACTTCACAACTTCAAGCTTGAAGGATTACCGAAAAAAAAATAGAAAGATGCAGGGCTATCTACTGCGGCCAAGACGCACAAACCAAACATCTTTGCACAAACCGGAAGTTCTCTTCACAGCAGTAGTACTTGAGCACCACATATGGCAGATGGCTGCACCTACGTACCTTAATAAGCACCTGTCAACACTTAGTGTGAAGGATCCGTGCCTAGTTCCGAACTGGGAGGAAATTTTCAAAATTCTTCTCAATGAGAACCTGAGGGCTTGTTCCGGTTTCAGCGTGGATGTGAAATATTTGATCTTTTCCCATCCCCATGATCAGCTCATGCAGCAGGTTCAGCAATGGATTACAGATGACAATGGTGTGTGTGTGTTTCAAAATGAATGCGAAATTGGCCCTGGGTCCTTTCTGGAACTGTTATCGTTTTACCTTAATAACACGTACATACATTTCTTATAAAGATAAAACATTCATGCAAAAGTCAGGTACGCGTTTAGGAGCGAAGGTAGCACCTGTCCTCAGCAATATTTTTCATAGCCAGGTTAACAAAAAAGTGAAGAAACGCAATTGACTGGTGCGTTTATAGGCATATGTGGATAATTTTCTAGTGGCTCTCAAATACCTCGAGCCAGAAACTATGCCACATGTTCTCGGTGTTTTTGAAAAAAAGTGTGTCAAGCCTCCAGTTAACGCATGAAGTTCTCGGCATAGTATATTGCGATTTCTAGGTTTACAGCTCACGCTCGAACCCAACTATCTGTGCTAGCAATACTCTCCTGGAAGCGAAAATCCCCTGTTAAACTACCAGTAATTACATTCAAAACTTGTAAAAAACAGCATTTTAACTGGGTGCATCGATATACGGCAGTGAAATAATCTTGTCCTCAGATGATGAGCAACAGTCTCTCAGCCGAGGTTCACCGCTGCACGGAGGCCGGTTTCAAGAACTCTGTCTTGTCTCGTGCGCAGATATATAGTCATCCGGACGTTGAAATCCTGTGAGCGCGACTCGGATCAGCGCAGCAGTCCGAATGAAAGAAGTAAAAAACTAGCAGTAATGTCTCAAGTACACTCCCACTCGCACAGGAAGTGGAGGTAAGGTAAGGCGTCAGTGTTCTATTCTGAGCTGCTAACAAAGTAGGTAATGTGCAGCAGCGGTACAAAGAAAGAAGGAATAGGAAGGAAGGCTGCAAAATGAGCCATGAAAATAAGTTCGCCCCCTGCAAGGCTGCAGAGGTCTACCAGATCCCATTGTCCTGCGGCCGTACGTATAAATGGCATACAGGCCGGTGTATTAACGTAAGGCTTTTAGAGCACCATAATTCCATAGAGAAGAGCTCAGCTAACCCGGAAAAGCACCATTTAACTACCGAGAGCAGCAGGTTCCAGAGTCCAAAAGACTGTATATCAAAACATACGAAAAAATGGACTAATAAGAGGGCGAGAGGTTAGCCTTTTTGGGGGCTAACTGATCCGCCACTGCCACTCGCCCTTTGTGTGACTAACTGCAAAGGGCGTAATTGCTGATCCGCTTGGAAAGGGGTGCAACAGTTAGTCCCCGGGAGCAGCCGTTTAAACAATAAATGGTTTATGGTTTATGGCGGTTTAACGTCCCAAAGCGCCTCAGGCTATGAGGGACGCCCGTAGTGAAGGTCTCCGGAAATTTCGACCACCTGGGGTTCTTTAACGTGCACTGACATCACACGGTACACAGACCTCTAGAATTTCGCCTCCATCGAAATTCTACCGCCGCGGCCGGGATCGAACCCGCGTCTTTCGGGTCAGCAGCCGAGCGCCATAACCACCCAGCCACCGCGGCGGCTTTTTAAAGAAGAAATGTAAACGGAGCGTGATTTCCAGCGTGTTTTAGAGTGGGATAGTTTCCGACAGCACTTAACAAAGTCTCTTTCTCAGCAGTTACTCCGTTGAGTTCGCGCACAGCGTGCGCTTGTGGCAATAGGAGTGTCGTGTATAAATTTAGCGACTAACAGGGGGTTCTGAGGACTATGCCTGTCTCCCCACTGGGGCGGTTTTTTCCTTACAGCTATAGGATTGAGAGTGTGTAAGGTCCACACATTGTCGCTTTCTGTTGTGGGCCACGCCAGGGTTCGCAAACCTTAGATTTGACCTGAAGAATTCGAAACTCCCTTAAAGGACCGAATCGTCTGAGGCTACCATGCTTCCGCAGTTCCCGCCGTACAGTCTTGCCTTCGTTCGTATTGGCGCCATATGCGGTCATTACAGCCTCTCAGAGGCCGTTATCGCCACAGTGCTGAGAAAGCCCACTTCACATTTTTTTCACTAATCGCGTTCACAGCGATTTCCCTTGACCGTAATTTATGCGCGTCACGGAAAACAGTCGGCTTTTGTAAAATGATGATCGTTCTTGTACAACGGATATTACGTGGATTCGGATTCTGTACCAGGCATGTTGATGCTCCCCTTCCCCCCTCCAATTTCGAAATCAAGCTTCCTCCTTCCTCAGCCATCTGGTAGTACTCCCGTTTCCTAGCATCCCTCCCCCTTCAATACAATAAATCACCGCCCCCCCCCCCCTCTCCCCCTAAAGAAAAGAAATCTTGGCTACGTGAGTGCTCTCTAATTCTCCGAGTTTCGCCCTATGCAGGTAAATTTGCCCCAAACGGTGGTTGTATGGGAAAAATAAATTCGATGGTATTTTACTCTTCTACTGGCAATGATGACAGCTCATACCCACGCAAATGAAAAAGAAAACTTTGCACAAACAGCAACTCGAGATCATGGTTCGCGGACAGGGCACCTAAGAATGGACATCATTTTCAGCAACGCCCAACTCTTAAAGCCCCCACCGCCGACATCGCGCCCCTTCGTAACACAGCTAGTCGCCAGAGCAGCGCTTTCAACAACTGCCGAGGCCGGCGCCCGGCGTGACCAAAGACGGTGGCGTTGCCACCCCGCAAGCTCCACTCGCACAACGCGGCCGCCGCGGTGGCTTCTGTTTCCGCCCCGCGCACACGACTCAGTGCAGCGAGAGCGCGACGGATCTCGCGCGTGCGGCGGCAAACTCGGGCGCGACTGCTGTACCGCATATACCGAAGCGTTACATTTGATACCGCAGCTCCAGGAGCAGCCTCCCACATTCGAGGGCCCATCGCTTCCCCCTCGTTTCTGCTTCGATTCCCCTCCCGTCGTCCCCCTTTCCCCCTCACGGCCCCCGCATCTACGCCCGCGCCATTCGGCGCCGCTCGCCCAGCAACCAGCGCCGCCGCTCCACCGAAGAGCCGAGAAGACCGCGGCGTCGGCGGCTCTGTCTTTGAAAATGCGTTCAGGCTTGGCCGCTTCCTAATGGAACTTGAGTGTTCGCGCTTTCCACTCCCTGCGCGCCCGACGCCTCGCGCTGCAACCGCGACCCCTCTCCTCGGTACTTTTCATTTCTCCCTCTCTGTCTATTTCCTCTACAGCCTATTTTCCCACCTCCCCTCCCTCCATCTTTCGCTCCGCGCAGCGCGTATGTGCCGTTGTATACTCACGGGCGCCCCCTCCTGCGGCTCCCCGTCCCTCAAGGAGCTACGGACAGCCCTGCGGGAAGGAGGAGGTTGGGGAGCGGGGGACGCCGGTCTCTGTGATTTAGTGTTTTGTGTCATTAGCTCTCCGCGTCCCCTTCCACTTCGCCCTCTGCAAAGCGCGCTTGGCCTCCTCGAAGGCAGCGAACCGCATCGGCGATCGCGAGCGCCGAAGGGAGAGCTCGGCCGCGGAGCTAACTTGTCGATAAAAACGAGCTGTCGGTACCGCTAATACGTACTCAGCAGCCCTGCACGACTCAGCGGCGAAGGCGTCGCAAGAGGCAAAATAAAGGAAGCCGAAAATGATCTGTTTAGTTCGGTTTGTATTCTGTCGGATCAGTATCGATTTCCGCGAAAGGTCAACTTTTTCCTTTGACGTTTTACTGCTCCTTTTCTCTTTGTTGATGAAGACGATTTGTTAGGTTTCACGCCGAAAGAATCGAAGGTTCAAGTCGGCATACAGTTTTGGAGCTGCACTTCGTAAACATTTTCCCATTGGCTTATTTGTTTATTTATTTAATTGTTTTATTTATTTATTTGTTTTGCGCCTCTGCATTCGAGCAGCAAGAGAATATGTACACGGCCCGGCCGCTGGGACAAGTCGATAAAAGATACAAGTGAGGGCAATAATCTCTAACAGCTATTGACATACCTGTTGTGGAATTGTGCAATAGCAAGCAAATCGCTGCCTCATCTAGTACGACAAAGCTGACAGCTTGCTTTCAGTAATTTCCGCTCTTTCAGTCATGAGGAACACATCGTGACACGACTGCAGACATTTACGGGGCTAGTAAGATACTATGACAATTATCAACATGTCGTTCCGTTCCGGTGGCAGTAGGCACTATCGGGACAAAAGTGATACACTCCACGGAGCGGGAGCCGGAGCAACGGAAAACTGCTTCGTAACGCCATCTACAGGCGGCATCTGGGATCGAGACAGCCAATTGGAGCCCATTATTATCTGCAGGCATGCAGCTCGTCTCGTTTCAGTGTTTGGTGCCTTAGATGGCGATACAATGCAATTTTCCGTTGCTCCGGCTCCCGCTACGTGGAGTATACCACTTTTGTCCCCGATAGTACATATCTGGCTTCGCTAACTTCAAAGAGTGCTTTTTTATAGCACAAAGCCAGTTAATATGAAGCAGTTACTAATCGCGAAGAAATCTCCAGATGAATAAAAATAGGATGGAGTGCCTTCGAAATGCCCACCAATCGTCAAAATCTTCAAAAGAAATAAAAGATGTAAAGCCGTATCATGCCAGTGCCCACCCGTGGTGCCGCGACTTGGAAGCAAAAGAAAAAAATCTTAAAATTAGATTGAGGGCAGGCCAGCGAGGAATGGAATGAAAATTTATGACCAGGGCATCGTGGTCAACGAACTCGATGTAATGACATACGAGCGGAAATTGAAAGGAGGAAATGGGACTCACAAGGGTAGAAACTTGGGCGAGTCGGTAATGGTGATCCATGGTATGTGAGTGTAGCGCAAAACGGGACAAAGGACACTGGACAAGGGATGACGTTCGTCTTGGTCGCCTATAGGTGTCTGTCAGTCGGAAGTTAGCGCCTGTGGTGTGTGCGTCTTTCTTTGTGACTTGTCCCGTTTTGCGCTGCACTCACATACAATGGAGGAAATGGGATTGAGCAGAACGCGGAGAATTCAGATAAGCGATGCTCCGTTAGAGTAAAAGCGTGGGCGCCAAGCGAAGGAGTACGCAGTAGGGTTCAACACAGATTCAGGTGGGGAAACGAGTTTAGGACTGAATTGGAGCAACACGGATAATTGAGCTAGTTGGTACATCATTTTAACACTTTCAGAAGCGCTGCCAAGAGAGAGAAAACGAAGGACAAGCCTTCGTTGTCTTTCTTTCTCTTGGTGTCCCCTGTCGCGCAGCGCTTCTGAAAGTGTTAAAAAGAGTTTAGGACGTTCTCAGGGATGGAGTAGGTGCGGCTACCTCAGGCAGGATGGTGATCACTGGGAGAGGCCTTTGTTCAGCAACCGGGCTGATGATAGAAATGGTCGATGATGATGATGATAGTCGTGGTGATGAAAACAAAAACGACAGGAACAGCTAGAAATCTGCACATTGAGGTCAGCCACTCCTCCGGGTCGTTATATATGCGGTGTCGAGGTGTGAGCAGGACCTGGATGTGTTGGCGCGAACCACCAGTGTTGTCGGGATACCCAGAGCGTGCGGCTCAATATGAAGATCCGGTGAATCGCATTTGAGTTAACAGCCACTGTGAACACATTTTCTTTTTGCAGTTAACTGCGAAATATCGCTGCTGAGTCATTTACCTTTCCTAAACTGAAAGAATAGTTGTTTCTTTGAGGATGGTACGACACGCGTCCGTCACCTTATTTCGAAACAGCGATTTTAAGGAAAGATCTCAAGGCCGTAATACCGTCCTTTAAGAGTATCGTTCTTGGAGCGTGAGCAAAGCATCACCAATAACGTGCGTCGCCTCAGTCTGTATAGCATCATCGGCAGCTGTGGAATAATTGTGTTATATCTTGCGCGCTCACAAAAACAAACGCAAAGAATACATTAATGTGACGTTTTACAGCCGTGTACGGGTTACTTGTTCACAGTAAAACAATATGCACAGCCGTTGCGATTTTGAGTGCGCCTTATCTTGGGCCTTCCATTCGGAGTGTATTACGTCCTTTGAAATGAACCTAAAGAGACTCAAGCAAAAGCCGGGACGATAAGTTCCTTTTGGCGATATGACGAAGGCCGAATTTCACTCAGTGGCGTGACGCGTTTAGCGCTGTATTTTTGAAGACCGTTTTTTAGAGTTAGCAGCCAACTTAACAGCGGAGCACCACAGATGTAAATTCAAGAAATTTCTCGGCTGAAACAACTTCCTTGGATTGGATTGTTTTATGTTTCAGGTCGCGTCAGGCGCGTTCCTGATATTTGTCATCCATGCACAATTCAATGTCATCGCAACAATAGCACCGTTCATTGCATACTGTGCGTCGCGTAACTTTCGAGTTGGTATTTCTGTGCGGCAGTGAAACGCGCTCGCATCCGTACATACGCGGACAGCGCTGAGAGCTCGAGTCTCTCGTCTTCTCTCTCGGCGCCTCGCGCATTCCAGTTCAGCGGTTTTTATTTCAGCCGCGGAGCACGAAGAATGAATTAAAGCTCGTGTGTCTCCTTTTGCGGCGCCGCGTTCCGTTCCCATGAGCATCTGCATACACGAGCAGTCCCGTACAAGAACAGCGCACGGTCCGCGGCGTCCCTTTCAGAGCCATCCGTCTTTTTCTTTCCGGCCAACAATAGGGAGACTTATCGATCGCTCTCTGTGTATCCAGCCAAACTTTGCGCGCACTGTGCCCGCGAAGTCATGCGTCTTGAAACGTGCCTCATCTCCTGCATTGCGCAGAGGAAGGTAGGTGGAATGGCGTACGCATCGGCGGCGTTATTCTCGGTTCCGCGAGCGATATCGCCACGCACGACATTCGCTCTCGACGCCGCGTCTCACAGCGTAAGACGAAACCGCTTGCGTATTTGTGCACGCGTCGACGAGGGCTACGACGCCATACCGAGCCCCGACAGACGCACGCGCACGCCTAATATAGTCACTTGTATGAGCAAACACAGGCGCCCTCTCTGCGCAGGCCAAGTCGAGCAATCGCAATTACCCAAGCACGCACCAGACTGCGGGTGGCGGGGATGGTGGCCGTGCCTCGCCGCGGCGCCTCCCCGTGATCTCTGATCCGTGTCTCTATTACGAGTTGCCGACGCGCCTTCCTGCGGGCATCCTCCCCCCCCTCTCCTCCCCACCTCGCCAGCGTCAGCCGCAGCGCGAGTACGTTGCGCTTTGTGCGAGCGCTAATCCGATCAACGCCCACCTTTCCCTTAACCCTTAATACCTAGACGCCTTAAACAAGAAAAGAAAACAGAAACCAAACCGTGCGCTTTGATGTGCCATGCACACGCGCACACTGCATTATGCATACGAGAGTATTTCTTTTTCGAACTTGTTCCGATTTCAAACCTGGATGCTGTCTATTCGCGACATTTTTTTTTTCATTTTTAACTCCTCATTCTGCAGTTGATCTCACCGCAGCAGTCCCAGGGGCAAGTACTGCACACCGTACTTTTTTTTTTTAACGTCCAGTGTGCTCCTTTCGCACTGCCCTGAGCTTCCGCGCCTCACCGGACTTTCGCGAGCTTGCCACGATTTACTGTTTCTTTAGTTGTTTGACAAAGTAGGTCATTGTCCTTTGCATATTCATTTTTAGGTCGAACTTTCTGGGTGTAATTTTATAGCTCACAGCTCAAAGAAATGCCCACTGACATGATAAAACTCCCCATGCTTTGCTGTGACTGGCTTCCTAGTCTATTCCTCTTGTTTATTAACTTTTCACCTTCCTTTCCACACCGGAGCTAGTTAATGTATCAGATGAGGCCCGCAGCAGCCCTATAGCCGTCGTATACTGTTCGCCATGTACGCAAGCCTCAAAATACGTCGCGCAGTGCGCTCGTCGCCAGCACACCCACACGCGCACACGTGAACGCGTCGGCAGACACGCACAATCTATACGCTGCGATCCAGCAGTCCTTGAGCAGAAAAGTCCGCCTTTAATGCATACAAAATATGCTCGCGTGAGTCCGGCGGTGAGATCTCCGCATGATTATGCGCCGCAGTATGGGATCCGCCGGCGCTGCAGCAACCAAAGCCTCTTGCCCGCCCTCTTCGCACGCGTCAGAAACTTCCGCGCTTCCAAGATCCGCGGCGTGCATATCATGCGAGGTACGCCTTTCTATATGCCAGGAAAGCCTCGCTCGTGTAATGTAATGTAATATACAGTCCGGCTGCGAAATCGGGTCCGTCCGTTCCTTTCGAAGCCAATGCAGGCTGCCACAACTGCAGTTCGCCTTGTTGGAGCTCTTCCTTTTTTTCTTTTTCTTTTTTAGCGCTGAATCACCCCCCCCCCTTTACCACCACCACAGGCGCTGCATAATCGTTGTTGTTGCGACCCCTGCAAAGCGAAGCGAGCGGTTGCCTTACGCTGCCATGTACTGCTTTCAAAGCTCGCCTTGCTGTCAGTATCATATTTACTTTATCTCCTTGTCCTCGTTGCTGAGGCATATCGCTCATGACGTTTCTCGGCCCACACGGCACTGGCGCACCTTCTTGTGATCTCTTTCCGCTGGTGTGCGCAGGGTGAACCGGTCAGGAAGCAAAGTTTCGGTTTATTATTAGGCATTGGACTGATACCTGCGCCGGCTCCATCATATGCAGGTTCATGAATGTCGGCTTCTGGAGGAACGGGCAGACGGGCTTCGAACGCGTTATTTGCAAAGCAAAGTTGTCTGGGAGCGTGGGTCGTGCACCCTCGGGCGCAGCAGATAATAGGCACACGCAGTACATCTTCGCCCACCACGCATCCAGAAGAAACTAACAGCGAAAGCCCTGTGCAAAGCGCTTGATCTGCGGTGACGGCGGCGTCTTGCGCCCGAAGCGAAGGTACGCTACACCCAATGCATGGCGTGGTGGTGAAGTGGTGACAACAAGCAAGCAACCAAAAAGAAAACATTGTCAGTTTCCGTGCAGTGTCGCTGCTGTCATTTCTGATGCGCAGAAATTATACGACTTATTTGGGTGTAAGGCACGCACGTGTTCTCGGCCCTCGGAAGACTTTCAATTTCTCTTTCCCTTTGAGCTGAACACCACGGTGGCACCGTGGCAGCGGCGTTCTGATCTTCAGCAGTCGCCGGCTCGATCGCCTGTATGGCGGCCTCGTTTATATGGAGGTGAAGTGCAGAAAAACCTGTACACTGAGATATCGGTGCAAGTAAATGAATCCAGGGGTAGAAATAAATCTCAAGTCATGCACAACACGTCGTGCATTGTTATCAAGACTTGCTGTGGCTCGCACAAAATCCCTCACAAACGGCGTCGCGCTCAGCAGAGTAAAATATTTCAACAGAAGCAAAACATAATTCAACGACGTATAAGCGCTGCGAATGACAATTATCTTTGGACTGATGCCTGCGCCGGCAATAATGCAGGAATGGAATAATGCGCAGGAATGGAATGAATTGCCACATTCTACTGTCATGGAAAGTGACCCTGTCCAATTCAAAGACCGGTTACTATCTGTCTTTGAACATTAAATTTGTCTATACTTCTTTTCTCGCCCTTAGTTTGATGTGCTTGAGCAACTCGTTTGTAAATCTCCTTCTCTACTCGATTGGTTTTTTTTGTAACCGTTTTAATTGTGTTCTCATTTGATGTCACTGATTGTATTCTTTGTCCTAATTGCCCTCATTGTATGTTTATACATATATGTTTTACTAGATTTGTTTTTCTTTTTTTCAACCTCTTTGGCTTTGTTCTTGTATTGTCCTACGTAAGTCGCCCCCCCCCCCCCTCCCCTTATGTAATACCCTGTGAAGGGTCCTTAAGGGATCAATAAATGATGATGATGGACCATATAGCGCAAAGAAAATAAACGCCCAATTTACTAATGAACATCTTACTGTTATTGATGATTATTTGATTTTATTGACGCCAGGCCAGCCTTGGCCAAAGTGCTTGCCAGCGTGTTCGGTCCGCTCAAGCTAGTGCCAAACGCCCTTTGCTCTAGGGCTTTCGCCCCAGACCACGGAGCAAGACTTATACAAGAGGTGAAACTCCCGTCAGCGCGAGGGAACGCAGGCGACCAGATAGTCACAATTGTACGCGCCGACGGGGGCGCATGCAGTGGCGGCGGCTTGCGGCGACTCGTAGAAGCAGCAGGAAAAAAATAAAAAAAATGCAGTGCCCGGGCAGGCTAGAGTCACTGCAAAACATTTTTCCAGTGACTCTAGGGCAGACGGCTTCGGCGCGCTCTCCTGCGGCGCGCGCTCAAAGCAGACGACAAGCAGTCGAAACGGGTGTTTGCTGCAGCGGGCACGCCGTGACGTTGAATTTCAGTAGTTTCTTTCCAGGCCGCCAGGCGCCGCCAGCAGGATAGTGACGCCGCGGGCTTGTGACCTTTTCTGGTCGCCGCAGACGGCGGAGTTACAACTCCTTATAGTCTTCCTCCGTGCCCCAGACACAAACAAGAACCAAGCCGGGCAGAAGCTTGTACTTATTAGAAAACCGGTAGGTATCCGGCGGCACAGATGATCGAGCCTTGCGCCTCCCTCATGTGAGGCGGGAAAACTGTAGGAAAACCACTATAGGAAAACGATGCGGATCCCGTTAATACCACATTCGCCTGCAGATCGGCAATGGCTCTCCTTTCATTATTATGTCGC
This sequence comes from Amblyomma americanum, assembly GCA_030143305.2. Taxonomy (NCBI): domain Eukaryota; kingdom Metazoa; phylum Arthropoda; class Arachnida; order Ixodida; family Ixodidae; genus Amblyomma; species Amblyomma americanum. The sequence goes on from JARKHS020020247.1 coordinate 81,639, forward strand.
AAGTAATGTCTCGAAAATCTGTTCAAAATCAGCATTTAAGCTTTATCTACAGCATCATATTAGTGAAACGCCAAAAAAAAAACAAGCAAATTTCAGCAAGTCTTCACTCCGCTGAAGCCTACTGACGGGAAACTGCAGTGTGGAGATATCTTGCGAAACATTTGTCGATAAATGCCAATAAAGAATGAGTTAGTACGCTTATGCTATACTGCCTAAAGAGCGAAACTCAGCTAGAGGAAACATAGTAGTTGCCTGTGTTTTTTTTTGTGTTTCTGCCCCTATTCCCCCTTTCTTAACCGCTTCCTTCACAGGTATTTTCCAGGTGACCACCGGTTATAAGACGAACTGCTATCGCGCCTTTGCTCACTACTCGCAACTCCTACGCAGACGTGCAGACGCGCGTCCTCACGCGATGAGAACGATTGCCGCAAAGAACACAAAAAACGGCTGCTTTTGCGACCTCGCAAATTACGGTGGGAAGCCAGAGACGAATTTCTTCATTAATAGCATGATACTTATCCTTGGAATGACAGCAATGACACAAATATTTAGTTCAAAACACATTGCGCGCTTGTCAAAACGGTCGATTGTTAAGCAGTTGCCTTACCAATAAGGGCCACTGAAAACATAGCAAAGACATCAGCGTCATTCTGGAGCATGGACTAAATTTAGCAGCACCGAAATATATTTGCGGAAAATAGCCCTTTCGCATTTTTGAAGCAAGAAACCGCAATATTGCTGCCGGGCATTGATGCCTTCTTGCAGACCAAAATTTAAAAACGACCGGGGCACCCTATACCAGCAACTAAATCGCGGCGGTGCTCAGAATCCGGACGAGAAAGCGAAAAGAGCGAGCTGGATGCCGAGAATGCATTTATGCATTAACATTATCAAAATTCTGTGAAGTATGCACGCTCGGAGGCTAGCAGTCAGAACAGCGAAAAAAGCCAGAACATCACCGACCAATCCAAGGAAACACAGGGGAAACACAATGAATACAAATAAAATATAGACGCACCCAAAAAATCAAAGTATTAAAATGGATGAAAGTAAACAAAAACAACCGGTTACCAGTAGGCAAAGGTCGATTGATTTAACTAGGCCAAGCAAAAATGCAGTCGCAACCATCTTAGCAAAATATTGTTGTCGACTAAAACAAAAAGCACGTAAAAGTATAGTAATGCTAAAATAGGTCACACGCTTTTCTGGACATATAAGCCTGCTTGTCTCTCTCTCTATCTCTCTCTCTCTCTCTCTCTCTCTCACACACACACACACACACACACACACACACACACACACACACACACGCACGCACGCACGCACACATACACACGCACGCACGCACGCACGCACGCGCGCACACACACACACACACACACACACACACCACACACACACACACACACACACACACACACACACACACACACACACACACACACACACACACACACACACACACACACACACACACACACACACACACACACACAAAACATCAAGGTCAAGGTCAGTTCGTTGGAGGACATTTGTTTTGTTGTACTCCCCCCCCCCCCCCCCTCCCCCCCACCACCACCTGCAGCCTCTGCTGAAAGTGTCAAACGTAGCTTTAGCGAAATATTAGGAAATTCTCTTCAAGCTTGCCGGAATAGCACGGACCTGAATTCTCCAGCTCTGCGCTGCACTGCTATCTGCAGAGTCTGTGCTGTGCGTGGGAAAGAAACGTTTCTGCACTAACTCCAAACAACCCCCGGCAGTTTTCGAAGGCGCTGTGAATGACTGCGGCGGTGCTTTTCACACCTTCTTAACGGAGCGTGCCCATCAGTGCACTGTTGTTATTTTCACCCACGGTGTAAAAGAAAGGTACAACTTTGCGGTTTGCTCGGTCCCCTCGACTGGCAGGCATACTGGCCTCGATCCACTGCGACACTGCAAGGTGGGGGGCTGCCGGTGCCCGTGGTGTTAATGCCAGTGGTGCATTTGCGGCTTGCTTCCACCTGCTTCCCCTCCGCTTCGGGGCCCCGCTTCGATTGGGGCACCCTCGCGCCCCCGTTGGCGGCCGGCCGGAGGGGAGGCGCGCCGACGGGGCGTTGCCCCGGCAACGCGGGCTTCCCCCCACTGCACCGCCGCGCCCGGCGGCGAATCGCGAAGGTATATTGGATCGCTTGCGCTGGAAATTGTCCATTAGCGGTACCCCGATGACCCGGACAAACCTTTTTATACGTTCTTGGTTTCCCCCTCGCAAGACAGGCTTCCATTCCCTCCGTTGTTCTCCCCTTCCCTCCCCCTTCCAACGCTCGGCGTGCGGACCAGAGCCGCGGCAACCCGTGCTCCTCCTGTGGACGCCCTCACCCTGGTCGCCTCGCTTCCTCAGCCTCCTCTTCCCGCCTCCGCCGAGACTAGATGCGCGGTCGAGTGGAGCGGGGTTGCGACGGTTCACACCAGACGCCGTGCATTCAAGTAACCCTTCTCGGAACACTCACGTGGTGTGTCTCATCGGAAATCAGAAGCCAAAAAAAAAAAAAGTCGGTGTACAGTGACCTCACTCTTTGAAAGCGAGCGGCTACGGCAAAGAATCTCTGCTTCCACGATTTCGGAATCATTCAAGGGTCTGTGCTTAATGCGGAAACGTGTGCTCCAAACAAACAAGAAGAAAATACACTTCTAGCTGGCACATTTTCCGCGCAATTAATAAAATCCCTTCTCGCTTTCCTGCTGCGCACCGAGATCTTGTGCAGATCTCTTTCCAAGAAGCACGACGGTGCTGCTTTGGATCAGAGAGTATGGCTGTAGCGCGCTAAACGATTTGTTTCAATGGCGATATTTAGAAACGATAACGATTCCTGGTCCTTGCCTGCAGTCGTTAATAATGCGCTTCGAAGTCTCATTGTTTGGTTGACACATGTATGCGTGCCTTCGAATAGGGCTGCCGGGTGGCCAGCTTTCACAGACACGGCGTGCGGTTGGATTTGAAGCGAGAATAAGACTGCGACGAGTGGAACGCAACGCGCCTCGTGGACAAGCAAACGCGCTCACGTTCGCTCGTGCACTCCCGTGTTACGTGCCACACACTTGTCTGCACTCTGCTCTTGCACCGTGCGAACGAGGCAGCGTTCATTACTAGCAGACCGGACATCCATGCTCAGCGCCAGGTATACGGTCTGTGAGTTGTCTCCGAGGCATGAGCATAGGATGACCACGTCACCAGCGGCGTACCGCCTCTTGGTGTGCCCTAGCTCCTTAGCGCTCACCTGAGACAAATATTGAGCCAACTAAAACAGCAATATAACCGCATTAAAGGGGGCACTGACTTTTTGAGCGGCAGAGGGGTAGCTTCCTCGCCAGACTTTCCTGTAGTTTCAAGCCGGATATGGCGCCTTGAAAATGAGGGTCCTGTTGCAAAGAGGAGTTTCTTTAAACGCGATTCGCACCATTTCATCAGCGCGACTACAGCAGGTGCGCTTAACACCCACCCGCTTGTTTCAGAAGGTTTCTGTGTGCCGTCAAAAGGTACCATTTTTTCTTTAAATATAGAGCGAGTGCAACTGAAGAAGATACCTCTGGAAAAAAATATTAAGAACCGTATATACGAACACGAATGTTTGCAATACGCACAAACGGTGGTGCACATGGAGGTGCTACATGACGATATGAGGCACTTATAGCTTAGATTTAATTTCACGTCTTCCTTCTTGGTCGGCGGGGTGTTATACCCACGAGATGGTTTAATTATAGTTTATATTCATGGCGCCGCGGTGGCTCAGTGGTTATGACGCTCGGCTGCTGACGCGGGTTCTATTCCGGCCGCGGCGGTCGAATTTCGATGTAGGCGAAATTCTAGAGGCCCGTGTAATGTGCGGTGTCAATGGACGCTAAAGAACCCAAGGTGGTCGGAATTTCCGGAGCCTTTCACTACGGCGTCCCTCATAGCCCGAGTTGCTTTGGGAGGTTGAACCCTCATAGACCATAAACTATAGTTTATATTCAATTCCACATCTTCCTTCTTGCTCAGCCAGGACAAGGGGCTCTCCCGATGCGTTCTCCAGTTACCCCTATCCTGTGCCAACCACGCTCATTCTTATACATGTTAATTACTCAAATTTTCCACTTTTGTGCTCAACACTTCTTTACGCAACTGTAGCAAACGGAATTATTAGTGCGAAAGCATTATATGGCTTGCCGCCAACGAAACCCGGCGTCGGCGGTGACCAGCAGCAGTGGTCCCAAAAGTGACAGATGACGTCACCGTGATATCAAAGAAAAATAAGATTTCTTCTGAAGGTGCTGGGAATTGAACCAAGAACCTTCAAGCTTCGAGGCGAGCACGCAACCCATCGGCCAGAAAACCGCGTTGCTTCTTGTGGAACAAAGGTGAACCTAGTACATGCGTTGCCTTACGACTGTATGCTAACGAGTAGGTGCGTAATTATACAGGAAGGGAAGAAATTTCACAGTATAAAAAGGAAGTGGAAATTTTTAAAAGTGCATTCGCATTCAGAGCACGTAAGTATTCCTAAGTGCCGTCAGTAATTTTCGTAATAAATTATGCGACGTCATGACCAGTGTCGGCTCTCATTGCATTATCACTGAATCTGTATTTAGATACAATATGTTGATATGAGCAGTAGGCACATTCGCGATTGCTTCACTAAGTGCGCTTGGTTCCGCAGCTGCCCATTCTTGCCAGCGCGTTTCCCTAAATATTGTTATTGGCGCGTAAATGCAAAGAGTGCTCTAATCCCCCCGAAAAACTCCGAACTATGTTTGTACCGGACTGTGCGCGAATGAAACTAATCTAAAACTGAGCAGTCGATATGCTCTCTTTTACTGCTTGACAGATGTCGAGGTGATACAATTATGAAGTTATGCATTCCGGCTTCTTTCCCCTCCAATCTTTCCCGCGAAGATGACCACATAGACGAGGACAGCAAGCGCGTATTGGAAGAGTAGAGCCAAAGAACGTTTTTGGTGAATTAGACAGTTTGCTTGGCCGCCTAGTCTTCCATGTGGAAACTGAATTGATTCGAGAAAGTAAGCAGATTAGCGTTATAATTTATCTGCACACAGTCTCACTTTCTGATCGCACTGCTCGTTGAAAAATAATCAGTCGGGTACCGTGAGTTCGACACGCCAGTGTAAGTAAGCGTGACTCTTACGTCATTAACGCGTACCTTAGATGTGCTCTAAGTTTATAAAGTGTACTCGACTAAATAAAGTGGACTCGACTAAAAAAGGGAGAGGATCGCAGACATTTTGCCACGCCTCAGGACGCAGTAGGGACAGCTGGACGGCTTCTATTCGCTGCTGCATCTGCTGACAGGCCTATCGCTGCGTCTCGTTACCGCATGTGACCCATTTTCGAGCGCGGCCGCATGCCCCTTAGGGCTCACGACTGCAGTGTTGGCCGGGGCGTCCGAGTGAAGGGAGCCGAGACTCGGGGCTTGCAGTGGCGGAAGAGCCCGACGGATAAGAGCCTTTATAGGCTCGGATCACGTGGACAGTAAATAGCCAATACAAAACACGCACACAGACAATTATGTAGACAGGCCTCTAAACATAAAACGAAACTGAAACACAGAATACAACAACGGCCGCCAGGGGGACGTTCCCTTTGGTCGGCAGGTAGAAGTGTCTGGCTGTTTTGGGAACGGTTCAGTTTCACAGCTTTCGTTGTAAGATACATTTCACGAGGTACATAGGGCATTGTACAAAATGGTGAACAGTGCAAAATGAATGAAGAATAAGTTTTAAAAATTAATTGACCCTAGAAACTTCCCGTCAAGTGCATGTACATTGCTGCTTTACAGTTTCGCTCCATTCGACGTCTAGTAGGTTCTGTTTCAGGAATCTAACGACACCGCATATCGCTCTGAATCGCTTCGACTTCAAAGCGAATTCATGAGACGTAAATGTGAACACCTGTCTCGGAAGAAGAGGGAGGTCCTGTTTGCGGCTGAAGGTGAAAAACTGAGATGTCTCAGAAAGTGCGAACGAGCGCAAGCAGGCATGCACATTTTATCTTTCTGATCTCGGTGCAGTTCCTGCAGTCTGAGTGACCTCCATTTTCTCGGACTGCTCTTTCCTGTATAATTACCTGTGCGCAATAAACAAATTAACATCAGTTGTCAATCATGTTCACAGTGGGCAGCAAAAGTTTAGCGTATGATCGAGAGTGTGCGGGGAAAACAAAATTATTTCGGCGCAGGCACGCAATTAAGCCAATCGCCTGAAAAGTGTGCTGCATGTACGAGGGGATGTGCACGTTCCATCCGCTGGTATCGAAGACTAGGTCGCGAGGAAATGCTACAATAAATTTGCACACGCGTCCGGTAAACATTTGCTGCGGCTGTACTTTAGGGTGCGGCCCTAACGTGTGGGAGGCTCACACACATCAACTAAGGCGCAAGAAAGCACGCTGTCTGTCTGCCCTTCTATTCCATACACGTAGTTGTGCTTTGTGCCTGCCTCCAAGAAGGCTGAACCAACTTGCCTGAAAAGCTGCTTTACTTGCCTTCATACAGCAGACTGTCCTGCTGCAATTTTACCATACATAGCAAGTATATACAAAGAGCCAGTGCATGTTCCTCCAAACGTCGTAACGACTTGTTTAATCCGAAAAAAAAAACTGCTATAGGAATGTTCATGCTGTACTTTACAGAAAACCAATGGTGTGGTTGAGCAATGAGCTGAAATTGAAAGAGAAATACATCGTGTTTTGTCACAGTGCAGATAAAAACAATTTTTACAACTTAGTAGAATTAATGGATTCTTTCGATGGGTTGAAACAAGCAATCTTGGGCAGTCATGAGGCGTCATAGATTCTGAACCGCCCCAAGCTCGTCACCTCTTTGTGTGTGTGTGTGTGTGTGTGTGTGTGTGTGTGTGTGTGTGTGTGTGTGTGTGTGTGTGTGTGTGTGTGTGTGTGTGTGTGTGTGTGTTGTGTGTGTGTGTGTGTGTGTGTGTGTGTGTGTGTGTGTGTGTGTGTGTGTGTGTGTGTGTGTGTGTGTGTGTGTGTGTGTGTGTGTGTGTGTGTGTGTGTGTGCTCGCGCGTACCGCAAAGCCACCCCTTTCCCACCCACCCTGCATCCAGCTCCGCTCGGCCCACCGCTCCGCACATTGGCGGCCGGCCGCTCCGCACAGCGGTGTCTCCCCGCCGCTCTCGTCCTCGCCTGCTACACTCTCCGCAGCTCGCGATCAATATGGCGGAAAGGGGCCAGCCCTAACAACACTGCACGCGGCGCTTTTAGCGCTGCTTAACGAAGTTTGGCTTTCTGCGTTGCCGACCGATCGAGGGGTCAGGCAAGCGAAGACGACGAGGCGAGGCGGCGCCTTTCTCGCCGTCTTGCGGCGAGCGCGCCTCTCTTTACACCGCGTTTGCCGCCGTCTCTTGGGCGAGCGCCGCCAAGAGCGTGCTCTCGCTTCTATCCGCCAGTGCGCGCGCGTGTGTGTATGTGTGTGCGTTACACCTAGCCGATGTATCGTAAATGTTTTCGTCGCCTACGCGAGCCTATAAAGTCGATTTTGCGGAGTAATGGGTGCCGGCCCGGCGAGAGCAGAAATCGACGTGGGGCAATCGAGATGAAAGGCCGTCCGCGCCTTTCGCGCGCTCACTGCCTAGATGGGAAATAAATTAAACGTGGAAGCCGACAGTGTAAAAGCGTGCTGCCTCTCCCGCGTCCGCATTTACACATACGCGCGCCTCGCTGGTAGATAAATGCGCCTATATTTATATACACCTATACGGGCGTCCTCTTAAACGAGAACGTGGGCTTTGCGTTTTGCATCTCATGCATATTGGTCACGAGGCGCTACTGCGTGCAGTGCCCTTAGTTCGGAGGGGCGTTGACGCTTCGCTTCGCGTTTGCGCTTTTGCATTTGAAGGCTCTTGCCCGTCGCCCGCGCGAATATTTCATGCGCTCCGGCGGGATGTTCGAGGACACGTAAAATGAACGAGAGACTTTAATGCGAAATTTGAAGAACGAAATTAACAACAACTACGGACAGACTACTTAATACTTTTTCCCTCTCCCTTTACCCCCTCCTCCTCCTTTCTGCAAAAAAGGAGGGGTATGCAGACCCCTAGATACGTAGTTAGGACCTCCATTTTATCTGTGTTTCGAGTGAACTATATAATTTAAGCTCTCTCTCTCTCTCTGTGCGTGTAAAATAGTTATTCATTCTGCATGTGTGCCCACAAGTTGTACGTACGTCACTGCTTTAGTGACTTGCGAACAGTAGTGCAGCTCTGTAATCACGAAATGTGACAACGGAAGAAATCTACTACGAGCGACCAATTATTCCTTGATCATTTGCATTCATGTGGCGCATATTGTTTTGAGCCATCAGGAAGAGTAGCATTTGAAGCAAAATTAAAAGCACGTGCGCCTCTTTTCTGTGCGCACTGTTTTTTTGTTCTTAGTTTTTAAAGAAGGATGTAGTTCTAGGCGCGGTGGGGGGGAGGGGGGAGGATAAAATGAAAAGTGAGAGGAGGACGGAGCCACGGGCGTGGCCTCTGGCTGAACGCGGTCAGTGCGACATTCGGTGTGACCGACAATTTCCTGGAACTACAACTTTTTACTTACAGGCTCAACAGTGCACATATCCTGAGCCTACTGGCAAGAGGCACGGCCGGAGTTTGGCGGTCATTTTGAGCCATCGTCAAAAAGAGACGACAGCGCATGGATATCGTCTTCTCTCTTGGTCGTCTCTTTGTCTGAGCAACAAAACGTATCGTGCAGTATGTAAACGAGCCTAATGCGTCCGCTAACCTGCATGCATGCATGCACGCTAGTGCCATCCGCTCCTCTGGCGATATAGAGTTGCTCGCGGGGAAGCCCCCTTCTGAGGCGGTTTCGGTGTGCAGTACCTGCGCAAATTTGCCGTGAGCGCTGCTCAGTTTCCAGGATCCATCTGACACATCCTGGAAGTCACCGGGTAGTCGTACACATTGTCGCAGCACAATTTCACGAATGCGATGATGCGAGCGGCTGTTTGTTGCACTCCTCCGCCGCCGTTGTGTTGTGCTAATACATCAACAATTTCCGCGAAGCTTGCTGACCTCTGCTGCCGAATCCTTTCAGCTACGGCGCACCGCAACAATAAATTATTTTCAGGGCAACGTTAAAATGTTTTCGCCGCCGAGATGAAAGGTAGCATGAGGAGGAAAATGTGTGTTCGGACGAAAAAGGCTACATTGGCGAAGGGAGAGGTGATCTACTATTCGGTCAGCCATTTTTTATTTATGGTCCTGAGCTTTGGATCGTCTGTTTCTAAGCTGAGGGCAGGGGTCACTCCTTGCTTTGGGTTTCTACAGCCAGCTTTGGGCGTCTTAGTGACGGCGCGCGAAAAGAACGATAGCAGCGCACGCTCACAGCAGAATAAAGCGACATCGTAATTTGATTAGCCGTAAAGCTAATAATGTATGGAACAAAACACGATTCTCACGACCTTAACGACAAAGGGGGACCAAATTCAGAAAAAATACAGGTTTTTGTTTTCTGCTAATTTTGAATTCCTAAATCTACTTGAACATTACTCAGGGACTTTTCTACCCTGTAGAAGTAGCCCGGCGTGGGTGATTTCTCTGGCGCTGCCCTCACTGGCATTCCTACCGATGCCGAAAGCAAAAATGAAACTTTTTCTGAGCTCTGCTGATTCTATATAAGAGCAGAAAGGCAAAAAAAAAAAGATGCGTATCCTACTTTATTGGACGCCTCCGCGTTTTAATTCGTGCTCTTCTTACCACGAATGAGACGCGCAATTTCATCACTCCTGTGCGGTTACTTTAAACCTTTTCGTTCCCTTTTGTTGGGAAAATTAAAAAAAACGTGCATAAGGCTGTTTTGGACGCAGATTAGCACATCTTGGCTACAGGCAGTGACCCCTGTCACACGCTGTGCGAAACAAGCCGACAGTCGAGGTGCATACATGACCCAGATGGCGAACGAGCCTTCTGTGAATAAATACTCGCCCAAACCTGTACTTAAAAGTGTGCATCCAGCAACTGCCTCGGCCAGAAGTTCTCAAGAAGTGTCTCCACGGTAGGACTCAAAATTCCAACAAATCAATTAAAGACGCAGTCTGGCGGCGTGCATCTAAGAATGCCATCCTTAGAATAAACATATCCCAATTACCAGCATAGACACATTCATTGATGGTAGCATATTGCCCGAGTTAACACCCTGTGATTCCCAGGGGATCTGGGATATGGTTGCGTAGAGTGGGCCGTCGTCGAAAGGGCTTGCCTGGGAGAGATGCAGAGCAGATCACAAGGAAGAACACAGTAGCAAACTGACAAGCAATGAAGCTTTAATTTCACAGTGGTGCTGACTATTTGGCGAGTGGCTAGTTAAACTGATGTTTCAATGCATGTTGTTTCTGGTAGAAAAACCTGAAGTAAATACGTGTTCCGTCTTTGAACTCAAATATCGCAAAACGTCATTTTCATTACATTTGACTCATTATTAAAACAAGAACGAATGGAAGGCTGATTTTTTACAGCCTTATCTCCCATGGAAATGAAAGCTACTGGACTGGAGTAATATATAGCTACGCAGTAGGTATTTTTCTATGAGAGTTTTATTCCATTAAACCAGCAAAACAAGCTATGGTTTCAGGGAAAAAAAATTACCAAGCCAAATATCTGTTACGAAACCAAAATTCTACTTCTGTTAAAAGAAGACAGAAATCGAAATAAAATAAAACAAACAAAGAATGACCTACATCGTGTTGTTGTTGTTGAGAAAACGGGTCTAAATATGCCTCAAAATACATAAGCGTGAGGCCTTTGCTGTGAGTCCATAATGTGCAAACCTTTAGAATTAGTGGTGGCGGTTTTCTGTGATGGGGCTAACCTTGTACAAAAAAAATCATTCGAACATTCTGTTGTGTACCTTCGATAAGAAACGCATAGCATACCAAGTACATCACAGCTATAGCTGGTGGGCTTGCATGAACTCGAAACATGAAGTCATGTCGAAGTAAGCTAGTATTTTGGAGCATCATACCACCTGAACTCTGCACCAGAGTAAAGTTTGAGGGATAGAAGCTGATGAAGAAAGCCCATTTGGATAGAGGAACCCAGTTCATATCGTATCACTGCCGGCATTCTCAGATGCTCGCAATACGGCAGCATTTGCCCCGGAGTGTCCTGAACGCATTGCCCCACTCAAAGTCCATGTAGAGGATCCAATGCGCCTGCACAGTGGCAGGCGTGCACAGCTCGTAGACATCTGCGCATGCGCAGAGAGCTCCCACGGAAGCTGATCGCGCTGTGCTAAACCTCTCTAACAACCGGTCCAACACTGTTGTCTTGTACACCACTTAAACTCGCCCAATCGGTCCCCAGGCCCACACTGTGGCGTCAGAGGAAAGACGCCATTCTCAGAATGCCATAATGTTTTCTGACCCTCCAATGAGCCGGCACTGTGCGCGTGCATGAAGACCACGCCGCCCAGTGACACTCCACGCGTCGGGGAAGAAAGGGACGGGAGATGGCGAGGGGACGCCTGCTGGGACCGGGCGTCTTGGACACGGGGCGCGCAAAGCGCTCCTGACGCTAACAAGGTTTCTCGATTTCAACTCTGCCCAGAGGACGGCGGACGGGTTCATCCGATTCTCTCTTCTTTTCTTGCTTTTCGGCCGCCACACGTAGTACAGCTCTCTAGAGGGAAGAGTGCCGCGTGTATTTCTCGCTTCTTTATTTTTCAAGCGATGCTTATTGGGCTTAAAGGTTATTTCTCGCTTCTCTTCTTGTCCCTCACTCGCTTATGCGTGTTCTGCTTTAGCTGCCTCCCGCCCACTTTGCGTTCTCGTCTCACACGCGCTGAGCCAAAACGTTTTTTGTGCGTGCGTGCGTGTGTGTGCGTGCGTGCGTGCGTGCGTGTGTGTGTGTGTGTGGGGGGGGGGGGCAAAAGAAGGTGCGCAGAGTTGTTTGGCGGCTGCACTCTTCGAGTAGCGTTGACATAACTATCGTAAGGAGATCTTGGCCGAAAGAAACAGGGAAAAAAAAAGCTTTCAGTTGAAAGTACATAGTTGAGAAATGGGCAGCAAAAAATAGAGAATAAACGTGTCGAAGAAGATGCTCAAAAACGGTAACTCGGCGGATTCTCAAGAGAGATTACTTTGGTGATTTTATTCACGCTTGAATAAATCAGAAAAATGCAGAAATTACATTTCGAAACGCAATCATAGTAAACTATAATACTCCCTAATACGGCCATGCCGTATTTTTTTTCGCTTTTCTAGGCCCTTCGCCATCAAATATGAAGAGAACGCTCAAAGCAGCCCATAGATCATAGACGAGTGAGTGAGTGAGTGAGGAAGGGAGGGACGGAGGGAGGAAGGGAGGGAGGGAGCGTGCGTGCGTGCGTGCGTGTGAGCGTGCGTGCGCAAACACTTTTGTGGAATCTGATTATTTTTTTTGAGTATTGTGTGGAAACTTTTCTGTTGGAAGCAATGCAAAAATATTTTTTGGCTCCAATAACTTAGCAAAAAAAATTCGCGAACATTGTTGGAAAAGTAAGGCATTCCAATAAAGGGCAGTTTTTAGGAGATTAATGGGACAAGAAGGATTAAGAAGCTAAGGCTGAAACTTTTCTCTGTATTAATCCGTCCTTTCTACTACAGTCGGACAAAATTTGTACTTCTAGAACCGGCAGACGATTTTTAATTAGGCGTTGAAACCGTCTAGAATTAGAAAAATTCGAAAAAAGGCAAACTTCGACGGAGATTACAAAAAAACAGCCTCTCCTATTTTTCTTTAAATTTCGCTGAAAAAGATTTATTACCTGGTAATTCTACATCCAGTGCTGCATTATTTTGTTGTAAACGATATATAAACTATAAAATTAAAGGCCTAACACAGACCACATTTCGTTTATTTAGCATTACCGGATATTTTAAAGAGAGTAACGACCATGAATTCCACTTCGAACTGAGCGCACGTGGTTGCGTTTTTGCTAGCACAATGGTACAATCTCAGAAAATACGTTGGAAGCATGTTTTTTTCTTGCAAACGTTTTTTAATAAGTCAAAACAAGAATACGTTTGCTTCTTCACGCGGCTAAAGTGATTCAGAATTCGCCGTACTTCAACAGTATTTCATGGCAACTTGACTTGAAATCAGATTTATAAAACGCTTAGCTCAAACTTTCACAGTGTTTATATCAGCGATAGCTCCTTTAATTAAACTTAAACGAAAGGTGCGCGAAATGGTACAGTTGTGTTTTGTGCTTCTGGCACACCAAAATGAGCTAGTAAAGCCTCTTTATCCCAGAAGTATGAAGATTCTGCGCATACGTCGGCAAACTGGTGCCGCCTGCGCCTTCGGTACGGGCAAGCGTTGCCCAAATTATGTAACTTTCGCGAAAAATGGAAATTGAATTCTGTAGTGAGCACGAAAACCTCACGGCAACTTGGAAGTTGAATGAGATGGTTAAATAGCTGGGACTTCTTTAATTGGTATTAAAGCCTTTTAAACAAGGCCACCGATTTATTCCCCACAAGTACACAAGATCTATTCCAGCAGGATATATGCATGAAGGAAGGCAGAGCTATAAGTAGAAAATATAGTTTTTCATTTTCGCTTTGTCTAGTACTAAATAGTTGGGTTTCCACACTCAAAGCGTACCAGTGACAAAAACAAATTTGCTATCGTTTTTCACGCGCGTCTCCACCTCAAAAAACTGGAAGCAGAGCTTCGTCATCATTTCCGACGAACTGTCTGACTAGCCGGCACATGCATGGCTGGCTCTGTCGAAACCAAAGGACAGCATGCATCAACACAACGTGTCTATTTGTATGCCGCGGCAAGTTTTGCCAATGAGAGGACTCCCAGTTACTGTAAGAAAAAATATTAGTTTCACGAACTCACACGCAAGGAATATGACACAGCAAAGCCAATTTTTCCGGCCACAGGGCACAGAAAAAGTGCGTGCAACGGCGATGATGGGCTAGTTAACAAAAGCTACACACCTTGATCTTCATTGGCAATGAGGGCATAGAAACAGCCAGTGGCTTTGTAAGCGCACTCAGAGGAAGGCTAAATGATATTAGCATTCAGGACCTTCGGCATACTCAGCTTACTGACATTTAGGACAGGATGGAAGTGAGCTAAGAAATAAAGATGCTGAATCCAATTGAGGCAGCGCTTAGGCGGCCTACGCCACTGTTTCGGAGTGGAATCAGTTCTGCACTAATTTGCAGTCTTATGCGGGGCCACTTTTTGTGGGGATAGCGACATGAACGGCCCCCCTTTATTAGGTAACAGAGATGGGCATCCTCACGAGGGCGAGTCCTCATGAGGGCGTCCTCACCCTCACCTCATGAGAAAATCACTCGGTGAGGTGAGGGTGAGAGAGGGTGGGCGCAGGGAAATTCGTGAGGACGAGGTTGAGGGAGGACAAACATGGTGAGGTGAGGGCGAGGGAGGGAAGATATGATGAGGTGAGGGTGAAGGAGGGCGAGATGCACTGCGTGAGGGCGATGGTGGTGGCCCGAACCGTACTCCGGGCTAACGTTTTTTGTCTGTGCAGACCGCTATGAATTCCCATTTTAAAGTGCTAGTTCTTAGGGTGAAGGTTCACGGGGAAGACGTAGTTTCTGCACTCTGGAGGTACACGAGGCGAACATCAAAGGCGGGGGGCCACACGCCTTCTCCGTCACCACGATATACTATACACCGCGCACAATTCTATGCCGACCGAAAAAAGCGCTCTTCTATATCAAAAACCCTATTTTTACAAATTGTGTAAAATCTTAGGTGAAACACCCTGTATAGTGCGCTAACAAGGGGCACTGGCAGGGTTGGTGTGGGTGGCCACCCGTCCAACGGGAACCGTAGCACCGCAGTCAGCATTTTCATTATCAGCCCCGAGTCTGTGAGATGATCAGAGTGTAGAGTAAAACATGAAAAAATTATACTCAGTAAGGCTGTTAAATTCTCAAGTTCTAAGCCTTGTTTCCCAGAACGAACTTCGATTTCAGCTCAGTGAGGTTTCAAAGAGCTGGCTGCAGCGCAAAAACTGCTTCGACGAAATTCCACTGTAAAATTAAAGCCTGTTGGCGCCGTTGGTGTGCAATTTCTTCACTCTGTGAGTAGTTCAGTGCAGTCGTAACTTCTTTATATTTTTTTTCGCTGGAATTGCAGTATAGGGAAGAGGTGCAGCAATGTGGTGGGCAAAGCCAACCACTGTAGTCTTATCATGGAAATAAAGCAGCAGCTTAACCACCTTGGTCTGAATCATCGCTCGCTCTGCCTTGTACGATGTGCTGAAAAAGAAAAGTTTGTACTGCTTTCCAAATAACAGGAACATCTCTTGGTTTATTTCTGTCCCTGGTGAGACGTGTGACCACGTAATCGCGCGCCTGATTTTCTGAACCAAATTTCTTGCAGGCATGGTAAGGAATTGACACTGTGTTTGGATAATGCGTAGCCGTGGAATTAAAAAATGGCTGTGGCTTAGCTCTGGTTAAGCCTGGAGGGACGCGATAGCTGCATCTGGCTGAGTGGAGCTCGCTCAGTTGAATTGCAAAGTCAGTCTTTCGCCGCTTCGTTTCGCTGAGTGTTCCTTCATCTTCGTCCCACTTGACACGGCGCATGCGCACAGCTGTTGCAGCTCGGTTTCGCCGGCGCGCCGTGCCGCCGGCAGCAGCAGCTGCTCCGCACCACGTGACCAGGAGTGGCCACGGTAGCCACGGGGTGCCCACGCTAAAGGCTAGAAGAGGTGGCATAATACAGCTATCGCTAAAAAAAATCACGGACGGTTTAGCTTGGGGTTAACCACGAATTATCGTGCTCTAGCACCATTCGCCCTGGTTTTGCATGGTTTATCTTGACTTTCTATTCTTTTGCTTGACCTGAGCTGGCTTACTTTGGTTGAGCCGCCGCGGTGACTGAGTGGTTACGGCGCTCGGCTGCCGGCCCGAAAGACGCGGATTCGATCCCAGCCGCGGCGGTCGAATTTCGATGGAGGCGAAATTCTAGAGGCTCGTGTACTGTGCGATGTCAGTGCACGTTAAAGAACCCCAGGTGGTCGAAATTTCCGGAGCCCTTCACTACGGCGTCTCTCATAGGCTGAGTCGCTTTGAGATGTTAAACCCCCATAAACCATAGACCATAAACCTTACTTTCGTTGATATATCATGATGTCAGTTTGCGTGACATTTCATCATTTCAGACCTGTACTGTGGTAGAATTAGTCTGTCCGCCATGACAGGTGTCCGTCACGGCCCTTCTGGGAATGCGCTTTTGTTCACGAGGCACGGCGGGAAGCTGTGGGTGCCTTCCCGGCGATAGCCCACGTCGAAAGGGGAAGGAGGGAAAGAATGTTGTCTTCGCGGTAGCGCATAGCGTCGGCTGTGGTACGGCGCGCTCTGGCCCGCTGACAGCTCCCTTGTCCTGGAATGTGCCCGGAAATTGGGGAGGATAAAGCCTGTTTCCCCGGGGCGGCGGCGGGTCCGGTTGTTCTGGTCGTCACTCAAAGAGCATGGCTGGGTAATTGATGATGCCGCTGTCACGGGTCTCCGTCTACGCCGCGCCGTCGAACGTGGATCCTCGTAGCACACACGGAATGTCACACTCGCTCACCCTCCAGAAGAATGTTCTCCGAACATTTGAGTCCACGCAGCTCCCCTTGTCTTTCTGAATCGCCTCGCACAGTGCGTCCGACAAAACACTTTTCGCTGCACTCAACACCACTGCACAACACCATATGCCTCCGCTGTCAATACTGGCGTCTCCAGGGGCAGCACTGATCTTCTTTTACAGATAAACATGAAACTCAGCACCCAAGCCTCTCCTTTCTAGTCCAAACTGGACGAAATAAATTTACCACAGTTACAAAGGAGCTCCCACTTCTAGCACGATCACGGCACAGACAAAAATATAGATAACGAAAGGAAGTAGGGCAGGTTCTGCATGCGCTCCGCATGCTCTCCTGTGAAGGTGTTACTTAATGACAGAAAGGTTTAACTACCAACTCCGATAACTTAACACATAAGCACATAGCAATGTTATGAGCTGCGGCATTACACAATTCTAACCAGTTCACAACTCCGCTCTGTTTACGCCATTAGTCCGACTTAGCTTTCCGATTTCGCAGCGGATATCGGCCTTCATGAGTCATACTAAGTAAGTCTGTGCCCCTTTGTCTGCTTTGGGACTCGCGAGGGCTCGTGGCAGGAGCCTCTCCTGGCGTTATCTGCGCGGCAACCTCGCGCGCTTCTTCTTCTAGCAATGCATGAAGTAAATCCGGTGGCATTCCGGCCGTCACCTCGGGCGCCTGCCGAACAAATGCAGGAGAGGGCGTTTCTTGCGAACTATCTGCGCGCTCCGCTTCACTTCTGTCCCCATCAAAATCCGCGCTTTCCCTTTCCTCATTTCGTGAATACTGAACCGGTGCCGACTTGAGGCGATTTGCGTGTATCCTTATCAAACGCCGGTTCACGTCTCGGACTCTGAAGTTTACCGGAGAAAGCTTCTCGACAACCTCGCACGGTCCTCTCCACTTCGTCTGGAACTTACGAGCTAGCCCAATCTGCCTTTGGCAGTTTTCAATGTACACGCTGTCCCCCACATCAAACGGCGCGTCTCTAGCACTGCGATCGTGCACCTCCTTCCTGCGCTTCGCCGCTTTCTTTAAGGACTCCTTTGCGATGTCCCTCGCCACTTGCAAGCGCGATTCTAGCTCAACCTTATAGTCGTCCAGTGAAGCGTATGGGACACGACGGGGGCCCTCTGGCACTTCACTAGGCTGGTCCGGGTCTCGGCCGTAGAGAAGAAAGAATGGCGATTCGCCCGTGCTCTCGTGTGCTGCGGAATTGTAGGCAAACATTGCATACGGGAGCCACAAGTCCCAGTCCCGCTGGTCGCGCGAAACAAAATGCGACAGGAACCCGGCCACGGTTTGGTTCAGTCGCTCCACCGCGCCGTTGCAAGCCGGATGGTACGGTGTTGTCTGCTTCTTAGCGATCTTAAGCAGCTCGCAAACTCTCCTCATTAGCTGCGACACGAAGTTCGTTCCCCGATCTGTCAAGAGTTGCCTCGGGGGTCCATGTCGGAGCACGATCTGTTCGACAAATGCTCTTGCAACCGTGTCTGCCTTCTGATCTGGGAGTGCTACCGCTTCCGCGTATTTTGAAAGGTGATCGACAAATACTAAAATGTACTTGTTTCCGGAAGTGGTCGTGGGCAATGGGCCCATTATGTCCATACCTGTCCGCTCGAAGGGAGCCGAAACCTCAGGGAACGGCTGAATTGGAGCTGGTCTTCGTCCCTTGGGTGTTTTTCTTTCGAGACAGGAATGACACTTCGCACAGTAGTCTCTAACATCCTGTCGCATGCCACTCCAAAAGTACAAACGCTCCACACGCCTGCGTGTCTTCGCTACGCCAAAATGACCGGCGCATGGCGCATCGTGAAACGCGCGAAGAACCCTTTCTGTCCACGACCGAGGTATGACGACTCTCTCCCAAGCGGTTTTCTCTGGTCTCCCTTTCCTGGTTGGCCTCGTGCGCCGACACAGGGTGCCGTCTTTGCCAATGAAATAACCTAGCTGTTCGGGGTGAGACGGTGCGCCCTCTAAGCTTTCGATTATTCGCTTCAGGTCAGGATCTTTGCACTGCTCTGTGCGTAATTCGGCGGGGTCGACTACGGGGACAAACTCATCTATAGCTGCCACGGCAGCTGTGCGGCTGAGTGCATCAGCATTCAGATGTGTCTTTCCTGACTTGTGCTCAACTTCAAAGCAGTATTCCTGCAGGTGTAGATTCCATCTAGCGAGTCGCGAGCTAGGGTCCCTGACACTCATCACCCATTTCAGAGGATGGCAGTCTGTGACTAGCTTGAATTTGCGGCCGTAAAGGTAGCATCTGAAGTGCTTTACTGCCCAGACAACGGCGAGGCACTCCCTTTCCGTAGCTCCGTACTTTTGCTCTGTGGGGCTCAGCTGTCGGCTAGCAAAAGCAACGGGATGTTCTTTGCCCTCGATAACCTGAGATAGCACGGCACCAACTGCGAACTTTGACGCATCTGTGGCCATAACGAAGGGCAAACTAAAATCCGGGTGGCGCAACAGCGGTGCACTCATTAGCTTCCTTTTCAGGGCCCCAAAAGCATTCTCCGCGTTTTCGTCCCAGCGAAAGGCGACATTTTTGGCTGTTAAGGCGGTGAGCGGCTTAGCGAGCTTGGCGAACTCCTCTATGTGCCTTCGGTAGTAACCGATCAGGCCGAGAAACTGCCGGACCTGGCGGACGCTAGTCGGGGATGGAAAATCCGAGACACACCTTAGTTTCTCAGGGTCCGGTCGCACGCCGTCAGCTGAAACAACGTGCCCGAGGTATTTCACCTCGTTTTTGAGGAATTGGCACTTAGAGGGCTTCAGCTTGAGACCCGCTGCTCTTAGTCGCACCAAAACCTGCTCAATATCGCGCAAATGGTTATCAAAACTGTCACTGTATATGATAATGTCATCCATATACACGAAGCACAGCCTCCCCAGAAGACCTGCCAGGATAACATCAGCGGTTCTCTGCCAGACAGCAGGGCTGTTGGCCAGACCCATCGGCATTCTTTTCCATTCATAGTGCCCTGAGGGCGTGTTGAATGCCGTTTTCTCGGCATCTGCCGGATCCATTGCTATCTGCCAGAATCCCGCCGCCATGTCCACTACCGTGAAGTACCTGGCAGAGCCCAGCTGAGAAAGCGTCTCCTGTATATTGGGGATGGGGTATGGATCGATGCGAGTTACGGCATTTAGTTTGCGGTAGTCCACTACCAATCGATACGAGCCATCTGGCTTTTCCACCAATAGTGCTGGTGCTCCCCAGGGTGACTTTGAGTGTTCGACAATGCCGCGATCAATCAGGTCCTGCACCTGCCGCTCCATCTCCTCACGTTGGGAGTAAGGAATCCTGTACGCACGCTGGTAAACGGGCGATGAAGTGCCGGTTTCTATCCTGTGCTTTATAACGCCACAGCAGCCCAAATCCAGGTTGGACGCGGCGAATACCTCCGAGTAGTCGTTCAGCAAACCAGCCAGAGCCTCCCTCTCCCTGGATTTTACGTGAGAAAGATCGAACGACACCTTTGGAGCAGCCGAAGGACTAGCATGCTCTACAGTTGCGAGTACCGTATCGGTGGGCTCACGTTGCTCTATCGCAGAGGTGAAGAAAGCCAATGTTTTGTTCTTGGGAAGGCTCAGTGGCTGCTGGCTACAGTTAACCACCCGTAGGGGCACTCTGTGGGCGTCATTAACTGTCACGAGGCAAGCGGCTGCCTTCAGGCCATTGCTGAGAGAGTCGACCGGCTCAAGCACTCCCACGGCGCCGCTCTCTACATCTGAAGGCACAAACGCGTACAAAATGTGCTCCGACCAAGGAAGGACGACCGCCTCCTCGACCAGCCGGACGGCAACCCGCGAATATACCTTCTCCAATGATCCCACTGTTTGACGGGTGTCAATATCGGTAATGCGAATCTCAGCCCCTCTCCTGTTCAAAAACGGAACTTTTGAGCCGCCCGCATTAACCTCTTCCTCAGAGAATGAGACTACTACCTTCCCTTTTCTCAAAAAATCCTGCCCTAATATACCTGACACTCCGTTTGGCAGAGACACCGTGTCCGGGCATACGTAGCAGGGGTGCTCCAATGCAATTCCGCCGAGAGAAAAGTGTAACCGGTAGAGTCCACTTATGCCAAGAGGATCCCCCGTTATGCCTACAAATTTGGTTGCCATACCACCCGACGCTTCCAACACCTCGCGGTCCCCCTTCCTTCGAAGCGTGTTAAAACTGCTCTCCTTAAGCAATGTCACCTTTGACCCCGTATCTATCAACAATTCCATGCAGCAACCATTTAACTTGCAACGCACAACAGGGCATGCCTCGTCGGCCACACAAACTACCACCACCTCATCATCCACTGCTCCCTCCCCACGCTCCTCAGGCTGGGGAGGACTAACTAGTTTTTTGTCTCGGTATCTGGAGCCCCGCTGTAGGCTTGCTTAGGGCGTGTCTCGCCTGCTTCTCTTTGTGGCTCCCCACGGCGCACGTTTTGGCAGAACCTGGCGATGTGTCCGCGACCCTGGCAAGCGAAGCATACGATTTCTTCAAAATCTCGCATACCGCGCCTGTAGCTTTGTGGCGGTCTCCGGTTTCCAGCGAATGGGCGCTGTTGAGCGCGCGCTTCAACCTGGCGTTCTACCTGCTGAGATAGCAGCTGTTCTAAGCGATCTAACCGCTCTGTCAAGAGAGCAACCTCAGGGTTGAGCACCGCTCTCTCTATGACGCGTACTCTCGCTGCGGCTGTCGTTAACGCCTCATTTTGTTCCTCATCCAATGCGGCCTCCACGGCTTGGTCGAAATTGCTCGGCTTGCGCGAGAGCACGAACCGGCGCACGGGGTCTTGCAGACCAGCCACGAACAAAGCGGTCATTTCCTCTTTAAGTATATCCTCCGCGTATTTCTTCCTTAGCTGGTCTCCTTCCTCCTCCCTGCTTAACGTATCGCGTGCTAGGCGCTGAAGCCGCGACGCAAATGTTCGCACGTCCTCCCCTACCATCTGTCCGGCGTCACGGAACCTCTGTACCCGCACGTGACGTGGTTCAGTGTCGAAATGCTCAAACGCGAGCTTCTTAAATTCCGCAAATGATTTTGTGGATTTTACTTTTTCGTCTCGCCAGGCAAAATCATGAGCAGCTCCTGCCATCTTACACCTCGCCATTCCCAGCATTTGAGCATCGGACCATCCCCCCATTTTCCCAATCTCTTCTAGCATGGAAAAGAAATCGCAGATTGGAACCCCTGTCTTATCTCCCGTAAACGTCGGAATGACGCTTCCTAATGCCAGCATGCTTGCTCCGAGCGACGGCTGTGGAGTGGGAGCTCCCTCAGATACAGTCATTTTTTTTTTCAAGCCCTCCAGTGCCTCAAGCCTCTCAAATGGGGGTAAAAGTCCCACAATCAGTCCCGTGATTCCCTTTTGATTACAATTTTGAAGTCATGAATGTCACCGCATTCAGAGGACATTTGCTTTTGAGACCCCACTTCTGACACCAGTGTGATGACCCCCATAATGCGCAGGTCCACACGGGACGGAGAGGCAAAGAGACACCGTATGGCTCAGTTTAAACAAACAGGTATATTCAATAATTACACATGATTAAGATTATACATCAGAGGCTGGGGCGTCCGAGCTTACGTGCCGACGACTTCATGGGGGCGATGGAGTGGCTCCGGAGTTGGGCTCGAGCGGTTGCTGGCAGAAGCTGCACGCCGTCGGGCTTCGGCGCTGAAGGCCCTCTTGGCGAACGATGTCGTCCTGAGCGTGTATGCAGTAGAATTTCAATAGTCGTCCGTTTCTTCGAGGATGGTTCACAAACCCTTCCTCTAGTGTCGTTCGGCTTGGAAGATGAACAGGAGGCGAGCTTGTAGATGATGACAGCAGAGCATAATTTTACAACATACATATACAGAGAGTTAAACTGGAAAAAGCAGAACTGAATTTACAAAAGAACAAACTTTGCACTACTTTACTCATCGACCGGGCAGGTTAGTGCCTAAGTAGCATCACATTACATGCTAAGCATGGAGCCCCAGCTCAGACTGGACTGCATCCGTTTACATGTGCTTTTAAGCACTTGATTAACAAAGGACTAAGGGCGGTCATTTCCAGTGGCCCGCCCAAAGCATCAATTCTCCAATCCAAAATAACATGCGAGATGGGGACCACCCCTTGGGTTGGGCTTAGCCTCGAACCCAGAGTCTGTTAACAATACAAACTAAATAAACAACAAAAACGCCACCACTCTCTCTCAAGTGAGAGTATACACAGGCTCTCTCTTCGGAGCTAATTCACTAGCGCCTGTCTTTCCACATTCTTGGCGAGTACTGCCTGTCCGCCATGACAGGTGTCCGTCACGGCCCTTCTGGGAATGCGCTTTTGTTCACGAGGCACGGCGGGAAGCTGTGGGTGCCTTCCCGGCGATAGCCCACGTCGAAAGGGGAAGGAGGGAAAGAATGTTGTCTTCGCGGTAGCGCATAGCGTCGGCTGTGGTACGGCGCGCTCTGGCCCGCTGACAGCTCCCTTGTCCTGGAATGTGCCCGGAAATTGGGGAGGATAAAGCCTGTTTCCCCGGGGCGGCGGCGGGTCCGGTTGTTCTGGTCGTCACTCAAAGAGCATGGCTGGGTAATTGATGATGCCGCTGTCACGGGTCTCCGTCTACGCCGCGCCGTCGAACGTGGATCCTCGTAGCACACACGGAATGTCACATAATCACGCGCCTAACTTTATGAATCAGATTTCTTGCAGGAATGGTAGGGATTTGGCACTCAGCGTTTAGGTAATGCGTAGACGTTAAAGCAAAAAAAAATCACGGGCGGTTTAGATTGGGGTTAACCACGAATTATCGTGCCCTAACATCATTACCCCTGATTTTGCATGACTTGTCTTGACTTTCCATGCTTTTGCTTGAACGGAACTGGCTTACTTTGCTTGAAATATCATGCGATGTTAGTTTGCGTGATATTGCACCATTTAAGAATTGTACAGGAGTAGAATTAGTTGGAAATTTTCTGCATTCCCAGGTGACTGGGGGTCCTGATTCCGAACCTAGCGCAGTGGTGCAGCAGTTAAGCTACGCGCCAAAGCCCTGCTATAGCAGGTGCTGGCATCGGTGGGGCTTGTAAGACCCAGGTTGTTCTTCGTGAGGAATCTCTCGCGACGTATCATTAATTGAACTGCCACGGTGGGCAGTTTGCTCACAATCCGGTGGGTATGTTGTGATGACGTCACAACGCCACGTGGCCAAGTGGCCCACTTGCCAGAAGCAGGCTTTGGACAGACAGACCACCGCTTCAGGGTGGAGTCGAAGCGATAGGGCACTAAAATGGCGACCACAGGAATCGTTCACTCGAGACTCGGGGAGCTGTGATTACCACTTTCATCCCAAATGCTGAATTTTAGTGACCCGTTTGATTTTCGAGTGGCCTGAATAACGTTTTATTTTAAGCGACGTCATAAGAGCCTCCCTGCAGCCGAAAGCTTGAATCGCACTGGGGGAAGACACTAGAGAAATGGGAGCGGGATCCGAACCCGCGGCGACGCGAACAGATCAGTTCCCCTGGCTGTTGCTTCAGACCAATACGCCACACAGGTTTTTTTTCTTTCTAGTATGACATTTATTACATTCAAAATATATTCTATTTACATTAACTAAATTCTTTACACAGCTTTTAAGAAACGCCACCGAAATACGTCGCAAAAAGACAGAGCAACAGAACACTAGACGCTAGGTAAGGCTGAGCACGTCACCAAGAGGGAGTGCCACTCCGTTTTGAATTCGACTGGTTCATACACTTCCCTCGGATGAACAATCAGTTGGGAGAAATCTTAACATCTTTCCTGCACGAAACGCCAGGCTCTCGAGCTGTGCATGCAATGTCGTCGTCTTCGTCATGCACCCGAGTTCACGTGTTAAACTGCCGGTCTCTCACACTGTAGTTTGAAAGCGTGGTCTTCATCATCTTCCATCAGTGCGCACGGAAGCGTCATCAGGCGAGTATGCAGCAAGCCGCGCGAAATGGGGGCGCGAAATTAGAAGCAGTGAAATTCAGAAGGCCCAATGCTATCGCAATGTCGTCGGGTAATGGTAAATAGGCGACCTACAAACTTTTCTTGCTTTCAGTTTATTCTGTGCTTAGCTTAGCACTTATTGTAATTGTGGTAAACGCTGCAGCATTGTTTTCTGGACATCGTTGGCGTATATTAGTTTTTGTACTTACACCGACAAAACAACGCGTTGACTCATTTTAGCGGTGCATATAGATAACAATAAAACGTTATAAGCGCAGGGTGCATGTATGCATGAAGTGCGTGCCAGAAGAAATGGCGGAGTGATATTTTGGGGCTCAACTCGTAACAGTGACGGTTTTGTCTCACGTATTAGCTCAAACAATACTCACACACATACACGCACGCACATAAGATAAGCGTCTAGCCTCTTGTCCAATAGTGCCTTGAGGGCTTGTCTTATATGTTTATTACTCAGTAATATCGCCAGAAGTTGCCGACTACAAAATTAACTCGAATTTTAATACGACAGCTAGTGGACTGTTAGTTATGGAGGGCCGACGATTTGAGGGCGAGGGCGGGCGAGCAAATTTTTCGAATTGAGGGTGCGAGTGAGGGAGGGCCGGATAACTTTTCAAAATAAGGGCGAGGGTGAGGGAGGGTCATGGATTCAAAAGTGAGGGTGAGGGAGGAAAAGTGAAAATGAGGGTATTTGCCCACCGCTGCTCGCAGGAGCTAGGGGGAAAGAAGAGACGAGAAAGAAAGAGCACGCCCGCCGAGCGAGCTAGCGCGGGATTGTCTGGGTTCTCTCGCTTAATCATCGCGAGGTTCCTGTTCACCATCGTTTACAACATGGGCGCCGATTGCGTCGTAGTCCAGCACACAGAGACTTGTAGCGGTGACTTGGCACCACTATGGGAGTCATAAAGGCGGATAGTTTGTAAGTAATACGTTGCCATATAATCCAAGAACAGCAAATAGTCAGAAAACGGGCTATGAGGAACGAGCACAGTAGATGGTTTCAGGTTAATTTAGACAGGCCGGCGTTCTTTAACATGCATTAACATCGCCGGTATACAGGTGTCCTTGAATTTCACCCGATTGGAACTGCGGCCGCCGCAGCAATGAGCCGCCGAATACCGAAGCCAGTGAGCCACCGCTGCTCAAGACTGTGCGAATCACGCACTACTAGGTTCAGTGCGTCACTGTGCAGAGAGACATGAAAACTTGGGGCTACACTTTAAACTACACATTCAGCAGTCAGATTTAAGGTTCTGGATGTTCAGTGTTGTTGAGCGCCGGCTACTATGACTTCTTCTGCACAGCGTGAGCGATTTTAGGCGATTTAATACACGCTCATAATAATTTTTCTTGTTGAGCCGAAGCAATCTTTGGCGGAACCCTGGATAATGACAAAGGGCCTAACAAACGAAAATAAATAAGAGTCTCTGCTTTGATTTGCATGCCGTAGAAGACTGCCGTGCGTGTGTTCCTCTTCACGTGTAAGCCGCTCGAATCATATGAGCTCAAATAAAATATGCGCGATGTTTCACAACATTACCAAATACTAACATTTTATTTGAGCAGAGGCCAGGAACGCCAAAACCACAGTTATTGAAATATTTTGTCACCCGGAGAAAAAAAATACGTTCATTCTTCATTTATATTTTTTCACTTGCTATGATAATTTTTAAAAACAGAGCTCAAATTCTCCCCTAAGAGCGTCTGTAATTTATCTGCTACAAATAATATTCAAGATCAAAAGCGTGCACAGACAAGCAGAACACATAAAGCGGTGATACATCGCTTCCTAATCCGCACGGCCGGGTAAATTGAGTCATTTCTCTAGCCCCGGCTTTATGCCTACAGTCTCTCTGGAAACACGCTTGACCGGTAGCAGTCTGCTTGCAAGAATAATACAAAAGGCACTGTTCGTAGTAATGAGATTAGAGTTTTGCCTCCGACTCCTACTGGAACTCGCAGTGAATCTGCCCTCTATCACATCATCTGTCAGGCGAAAAAAATTAAGTTTATGACAGCGCGACTCGATGTCGCAGTGTCACTTCTGTTCCCTCCTCTTTGAGAATAAAATTACCTATAGTAGAGGCAAATTCTATTCGCTTGACATTGCGACAGGTTCTCTAGTTCCTTTATGTGCATTTTCTCCGAGCCAGAATAAATTTTTACCCCTCATGTGTGCGGGTTATGGCTGAAAGGCGGTTTTTACATGAAAACCATCACTTCTAAAATGCATGTCTCGAGAAAGCATGAGTTGGAAAATTGTGAACGATCCCGCGAGGCATGTCCTTCTTAAGGACAGGCTTGTATGCCTGAAGCTAGCTCCTCTCATATTAAAGAATAATTTGTGTGGACATCAGTGAATTAGTGAGGATCTAGACGAGCGAGTACAAAGGTAGGCTATAGAGAATTAATATCAAGGAAAATGAAAGTACACTAAACAGCTACCCGTTGGAACGATAAGCCTTCAGGTGCTCCAAGCGGTGAGATAGCAGTGTTATCTAGGGCGAGTTGTCACCCCAAATTTTGATTATAGGAAAAAGGCACGCATACAGATTCAGATCGTGTTGGACCGCATTTCCCAGCCATTCTACAGGTGCGAATACGAGCTTACTGGTCTCCCTCGAATAAAAAGTATTAAGGCAGTGTAACCACCGGCATCTACCTATGCGTTCGAAACTCTGTGCTATCTGATAAAGTTTAGAATAAAACTCAGAAGATGGCTGCACGTGACGAAAAGGAAAATAAAAGGTGTAGCGTTAGGAGACAAAGTGAGTATAGTACGGATTTCTTCTGTGTGCACAGATACTTCGCAATTATAAAAAATAAAACCTGACTTTGAAGGTGCTCTCCGAGAGCATAAGTCTTCTAATTCTGCAGGTATAGAAATTTCATCTTATGTTCTCATCGTGAGGGTTTATTACTCCTTGATATGCAAAATCATCGAACCTGCCATGTGGTCACATATGGGAATCTGCTACACAGCTTGAAGTCGCGGATCCCGTTTCGTCCGCGACCACGTCATTCTGATGGACGTGGTGATCTGCGTGTACTGCAAATTCTGTCCGCGTTAAAGAACCTCCAGTGGTGCTAATGAATCCAGAGCGTTCAACTGCGGCCTGCCTTGCAGCTCACTGCTTGCTTCGGAAAGTAATAACCCGCAAATGAAGTCGCAGGACTCCCGAAACGCTCGCTTGAGGCTCGCTGATGCAGTCAGCGCTGCCACGACGCCGAAAGTGGAACAAATTCGTAGGTCTTTATGCCGGAGCGACATGCAGTTTTCGGGTGGGCCAGACATTAGGATCGGGCTCTGAAGAAAACTATGGAAGGGGCGCCGTATTCCCGGCGAAGTACTACGACGGTCCGTGGTCGGCGAGGTCGGACTATTCACATCAGTTCTAGGCATCAGAACTTCGCGACAGCAGGAGTGATGCTGCGAAGTGCAGTGCCGATATTTTATTTTTGCTCCCGAAATAAAGGAGAAAACGATTGTAAGGCAAATGAAAAATAACTTCAAGAGAACGAAATTGGTTTATTTACAGGGGCGAGACAGTTTTGTACGTCGAATTGAATGCGAGTAGTGAAGATTTGCAATTAAATTTGCAAATTTAAAACCCTAGATATAATGATCTGATTTTGTGTACGCACAAGACCAGGAGAGAACACGCAACATGCTGCTTTACTTTAAATGCATGAGTAACTGCCAAAAAGTACCACAGACGTTAGGCACAGGCTAGTCTGTTCTAGAACTCTAAAAGCTCTTTCTCGTACCACTAAATAGCGCATGTATTTCCTGCCGCTGATTTTAACCTCCCGAATGTTTAACAGGACGGGTTAACTTCTCTATTTAGAATGCGTCACTACCGTGCAGTGTTTATCAAGGAATGATTTTTGACCCTTAATGCTTAAGTTTGTAAGCACACTAGAGAAAACAGTGGATTTATTTTTTTTTATGACGATTGCGGTCTTATATTTTATGTTATAACACTGCTCGGTATCAGTGACCACGATGCCGAGGTGGCCGACAAATTATCTTGCACAGCACAAAATGGCAACATTGTCGAACGGCCGGGTGTTTTCTTTTGAAGAAGGACGATTACGCCAGCCTTATAATGAGCCTCAATGTTGCAGGTACTGAAAGTAAATGCGAGTAGTTTTTAAAATCTCCTTGTCGATGCAAAAGGACTGAAATGAAATGAATGAATGAATGAATGAATGAATGAATGAATGAATGAATGAATGAATGAATGAATGAATGAATGAATGAATAAAGCAATGCCAGGAAGAGTCGTGATATTGGTTTTTGGTGAAAGAATATTGGATGAAGCTGCCCACCATGACGATTTATTAAGCCAGAGTCGCTTGTATGCTATAAAAGTAAAAATACAAACCTCTCTTTTCAAACATAGTTGTTTTGTACTTCATGCGTGCAAAAACTACAACTTTAGAAACCTTTCATACTTGGCGCTCAATTACGTCGAAGCGTCGTAACAGGAACGATTATAGCGCGCAGAAAATTTATAGGGCAAACAAGGAAAGGCAGTTATTTTGCAGTACCTTCGCGCGAATAATACGAAAGGTAGTGAAGACATAACAGGAACTACTTTATGAGGGCCGTCAGGACGATCGAGGAGCAAAACACTTTCAGACGCTCAGATAAATAGATGTTCAATGCTGATAATGGTAGAGCATAAATGTTAGCACCAACGGGACAGTGGAGGTAGCTTAAGATGTCGTTATTTGGTCCGCGCTATTCCAATTACGTAGCATTTATAAAATAATTCAAAAAGGCCTAGAACGCTGTGCAAGTTATGTTCCAGATTTAAGACAGCTTTGAATGTGTATTACAAGATTTGTTTACAGAATCGAATCTGGGTATATTCGATTTGCTCTTGAAATTTTCCAGTTCTCATACACCTCTCGAATAACCGCAATAGATGCAACACGTCGAGTGAATATCTGCGTTCTTTAACTGAAAATATTGGCTCCTACACACATGACTACTTATATTTAGGGATTGTTCTCAAGTCTAATGTGTTTAAAATTTTTGTGACTACATACTCTTGCGCTCACGGCTTTAAACGAGATTTTCTCTTCCCACCTATTCTGAAGTTCTAACTAATGGGCCACGCGTACGAAATTGGAAATAATCGACAAATATAACCAGAAGTAACAGCCCGCGATGCGCTAACGTGCAACCTGGTAAAAATACCATTTTTCCCAGCGTCAGACCCGCTAGAATGGGCGCAGAGGGGAGTTGTAGCGGAGCAATCATTCGGTAGTTTATTCAAAAAGC
Source organism: Amblyomma americanum (assembly GCA_030143305.2). Lineage (NCBI taxonomy): Eukaryota > Metazoa > Arthropoda > Arachnida > Ixodida > Ixodidae > Amblyomma > Amblyomma americanum. The sequence continues at coordinate 111,524 of JARKHS020020247.1, forward strand.
GCCTGACGTTCACTGCGCCTCCTTCCATTTTGCATCTAATTCAGAAGCGTTCCTTATTTTTTACCACCTGGCAGCAAACGTCACCAGCGGAATCCTGAAGAAAGAGAGGTGAAAATTTCTAGCCGTGTTCATCACTATTCATTTTTGACCTCTTTTCGCAACACCGTACAAGACTATAGTGTGGCTGTACTGTATGTTTAGGTATCTACATAACTAAGCGCAACTAACTATTCAGTTTTTCTCGCGTTGTCCTCATCACTCTGTTCACTACCATTTACAGATGCACAGGCACGGTTAAGAATGTTCAGGTAATTAGAGGAAACTCTCAAGTGGAGTCATTCTCATGAGCCACCCACGTCAGTTGTGCAATGCTAGACGTCCGCGACGGTAATGCTGTACAGCGCCCCTACACCCCGGTCGGAAGGCTGAGCGCAGCGGCGCTCGGATTTTCCCGGCTATAGCCCCGGAGAGCCACGACTCGGGCCAGCCGCGCGTGAAACGCGGACACAGCGCACTGCCCCCACGGCCCGCCGTCCCATCTCACGCAAGATGAACGCTGCCGGCGCGCGTGTGCGCCCTCATCTGGGGCTCCTCACAGCGCTGCTACTCGCGCTGGTCGCGGGCCCGGCAAGTGTGGGGCAAGCACAGTCCGGACATCGTGCGCGTAGGTTTGTTGGGATATCGTCCCTACCTCTGGGCTCATTCCAAGGTCCTTTTCCTCTTATCTCGTTTTTTGAAGCGGAAAGCTTCACCACACTAGGTAAAGCAGTCGTGGCGTAGGCCGGAGAATGACCTTGAACGACTTTCAGCCTAACCACGTTAGCTCTGTATGACCGTATATGGTAGTTATGGTGTGGAACCCTTGGACCTTGAGTTGACCTCTGATCCCTGACTGGGTGACCTTTGGTTTGACCTTTGACCTTAAGAACATCCGATGGGGTGATGTGAAGCCACTTGATGACATCCGATGGGGGGAGTCGTAAGACCATGTGATACCACGCCATAGCCACGTGGTCGTGTGGCAATATTTAGAACGGCTGTCGCGAGCGTGTAGCGAAACTGCCGTGGACGATCCTCAGACTCCTAACAAGCGTACCTGCTTTTCGCTGGATTCCATGGTTAACCGAGTGAAGTCACTGCCATTTTTTTTCTCCGCGTTTCTTCCTGCTGTTCGCCCTTTCGTTCTATTTTCGTCACGTGCTTTTGTCAATTGGAAAGTGGCCGCTTTCTCGGTGGAGGGAAGCAAGAACTCCGTCTTTTGTTCTACGGCTAGCCTTTTCGGGGAAAAGTTTGTTTTAAGTGTTATGAACCAATATTTTATTTTTAGTCTGCGCTAAGCTTGCTACTGCTTTTAAGGTGTGGACTTCCAACAAAGTATTCGTTTACTTCTCATTTTTTAAATTTGCAGGTTAATTCAATGGGTCCTCGTATACCTACAGGTGCCGTACAAATTTATGATGTGCTCGCGTAAAAGTAAAAACATACACGAGTAACATAAGCTGGTAACGAAAACTTCTCCGGTCGCTACCGTCGAGACAGGAATAGTGGCGTTGCCTCTCAGTGACAGTGTAATCGGTACCACACTAGGATATTTCTGAGATTAAGGAGGGCGAAGAAGGGAAAATATTTCTATCACCACCGAGCTGGCGCGAAGAAATCGACGTATCAGTGCCAGAGACGTGCAGACATCATACGCGCAGTAGCGGCCATAATACTACGGAGTACGCTTCAGTGATCAAACTTCTGTCACACCTTGCTGAGTGAAAGTTGGGAAGTAATTTATATATATGGTAATACATTAGCTGGTACATTCACGTATAGCCCCAATAAATTGTACCTTCACTGCAGACAATAAAAAAGGTTAATTGTTCCGATCGTAAATTCGGTCGGTTAAAACAGTACCATGAAAAAGCTAGCTCGGATATAATTAATGCGAAGTATTTTGAATAGAGGCATGGGCCATTCTCTTAGACATTTATCATCGTACACGGAAAGCCCTTCAGGATGGCACGTGATTCAAAGCTGATGCTACAAGTGGCTTTCGCGTTCGAATACGATAGTATAATAATAATAATAATAATAATAATAATAATAATAATAATAATAATAATAATAATATTAATAATAATAATAATAATAATAATAATAATAATAATAATAATAATAATAATAATAATAATAATAATAATAATAATAATAATAATCAATCTTTATTTTTCGGTGCCCAGGAACAACCCATAGGTCTTGGTGCTGGTACACCATTCACACGCACAAAATGTAAATTTATTTCACTACAAAGGAAGACACTCAGGGGAGGTAATGCAGCAGTCAAGGCGATAGAAAAAAAAGACACATAAACTAGGCGTGACAGCAAGCATGAAGCAAAAAAGCGAAAACAAGAAAACAGCGAGAACAGCGGTAAATGAAAACAGCTAGAACAGGCAACAGACATATAAATAACTAATGAAACAATAAACAAAGAGAATGAACGACCGATAACAGCCAAGTACAGCATATAGCAAAATACAAACAAGAATAAAGCCAATACTAATAAGAACGAATAAGAAACCTCTGAAATACAAGCTAGAAATACAATCATACACAATAAGAAACGTAATTAGTGAACGCGTTACAGACAATCAGGCGTGAGTATACAGTATTAAAGAAATAATATTAATGAAAACAAGTACACGTGATGAACAATTAAGGAGAGAAAAAAACAATATAATACCGGTGCAAACGCACAAGTGTAGTAAAGACAAAATGCATGAAAGGGGAAGTTATGTATGAGAAAAAGAGTGCTCAAAGTGGAACGTCACGGACATCCAATATAAAGGAAGGGAGAGAATTTTCGAATATATCTAGGTGAGGACAAAGAGAATTAAACAACTTTTGCATTCTGTCCAGAGGGGAGAGGGAGTGCAGGAGCGCAGAAACTTGGAATGGTCTGAATTCCCTTATGCTCTTTCGCGGTACACGCAAAAGGATACGCGCTAGGAGCTGAGGGCATAGAATGTGACCATGAAGAAGTTTATACAAGAAAATTATATCTGCCCTCACGCGACGGCAGCTAAGAGAAGGAAGCTGCAGTGAGTTACTCCGTCTGGGACGAGAGCTGGAAGTTTTGCAAGAAAACCGATGTTGAAATATGCGTAAAAACTTTAGCTGAACTCTGTCGATTTTTTCACAGTTCGACTGGCAAGTGCCGTTCCAAACAACAGACGCATATTCCAAAAGCGGCAAGCATATGGAGAGGTAGAGCTTTAAGAAAGGAAGTGGGGCTCGAAACTCTCTCGAAAGCCTGCAGATGAAGCCGAGTGTACGCATAGCCCGTAGAGCAATGCGTTTTGTATGAGAGGAGAAGCTGAGGCTACGGTCGAAAAGTACGCCGAGGTCATTAATTTCATCAACCCTGGGCAGCGGCCTACCATTCACCGAATAAGAGTAGAGAAGACTGTGCGTTTTACGCGTAAATGAGACAACCTTGGTTTTAGATGAATTGAGAGTGAGCCCATTCTTCAAGCACCAATCAGAGAAGGCGGATATGTCCGATTGCAATGACAAGCAATCGTGAAGAGTATGTATTGCCTTGAACATTTTTATATCGTCCGCATAAAGGAGAAATGAGGAGTTTTTGACCACGGAGGAAACGTCATTGATAAAAACAGAGAACAGAAGCGGGCCTAATACCGAGCCCTGAGGAACTCCGCTGGTTGGAGTGTAAACAAATGAGGTCTGTCCATTTACACTGACAAAGCAGGACCGATCAAGAAGATAGTTGCGTAGGAGGGCTACAATTGAAACGTCGATCTCAAACAGCAGAAGCTTTTGAAGAAGTAATGAGTGAGTAACAACGTCGAAAGCTTTGCTCAAATCACAGTACACAGCGTCTACCTGACTCCGCTGAAGGACTTCAGCTGATGTATACGTCATAAAAGTCACAAGGTTAGTTGTAGTAGAACGACCTTTTATGAAACCATGCTGATTATGAATGATTACATTTTTGAGGTGGAAGGAAAGTACTTTGTGCAAAGCTAATTCAAAAAGCTTAGAGGTTGCACAAAGAAGAGAAATGGGGCGGTAGTTCGAAACATCAGATTTGTTTCCTGATTTGAAGACAGGGAAAACACGCGCCGTTTTCCACACGCGGGGAAAGGCAGAATTTTTCAAACAGTTATTAAATATCGTGGTTAAAACAGGGACGAAGGTACTATTGAAGGCTTTTATTATGGCGGCTGGAATGCCATCAGGTCCAGGGGACAAAGATGGTTTCAAACACTTAAGACTCTCACTTACTAACTTCTCGTCGAGAAGAACGGAATTATGTGCGCCAGCTGGAAGGCATACGGAATCGCAACGTGGAGATTTGTACACGGAGGAAAAGTGTTGAGCAAAGCCGTCAGCGACATTCCGAATTTCATTCCCACGAGAGTCAACTAAGTGAATATGACTATCAGATTTATTCGAACGCTTGCGAACGTATCGCCAGAATTCAGTAGGACGATTAGAGGCACTATTCTCTAAATAATCAAGATAGGACTCATGATCCCGCTTGTACAGGCGTTTGCAAAGGGAACGCAAGCGGCGAAATTCATCTGCCCATGTATCCAGCCCAGGGCGTTTCGCTTTATGGTGGGCCCGCTCCTTAAGTTTCAGCGCTGTTCTAAGTTCCTTGGAAAACCAGAACGGAAACTTGCTGCGAGTAGGAGTGTGCATAGGTATGTACTGGCGCATACCATTGAGAACTATTTCAGTGAAGCGACTGACTTGTTCGTCAACATCGCTGATTTCGCTTAAAACAGACCAGTCGACAGAAGAGAAGAAACCGAAGAGACCAACATAGTCGCCAAGTGCGTAAGCGAAACGGGGGGAATTCCCCGCACGATTTGAATTAGCAGAAGGTGGGACAGAAACCGAAGCCGTTATTAGAATTGGAGGATGAAATTTGTCACAGCGAGTAAGTGAGATGTCAGATGACGAGACTCGAACATTTTCAAAATTAGATAAACAAATGTCAAGAACATTACCACAACAGTTTTCAATTAAATTGTGTTGCTGCAAGGTGTTAAAAGCTATGAAATCTAAAAGCCGGTTGCACTTACTAACTACATAATGATTGTTGTGTGAATATGTAAAGGTATTCCAGTTAATACCTGGAGTATTAAAATCCCCTAAAATGAGCAGTTTGTGCTTGCAATGAGAAGTGATAACATATTCGATAGAATGTAGTACATCATCGTAGGCAGGAGGAGGCAGATTAGGGGAAATATAGAAAGCTGCCAATAAGAGTTTTTGATGTCGAGTTAAAGTGAGTTCTAACCAGACAGATTCTTCGATGGTTTCCAGGTCGGAACGCCGAACGCACTGCACGGAACTGTCAATAGCAATGAGCACTCCCCCTCCCTTTTGTTTAGAAGCTGATTCAGGGCGGTCACTTCGAAAAACAGAATAGTTATTAGGAAAGAAGTCACCTGAGTTAACTTCGCTAGACAGCCAGGTCTCAGTAATTACAACAGCCGAATAACAAGAGGCTAATGCATTAGAAAAAAATTCAGGTCCCTTAGTCCGAAGACCTCGGGCATTTTGGTAATATATATCCAAGTTAGGGTTGACTGCGATCAACCGTCAGCTCGGAAGGATGCAACATACCATCCAGGAGCTTTCCACGAAAAGCCTTGAAGATGCAGCCCGTAGGCCACATCGAAGGGTCAACAAGCTGATCGTAAAATTCCGCGCTGACTGTGAGGTAGAAGGACGAGTAGGAGTCATATTTCGTCTTCAACTGCCGGCAGGAAAGGGGGGTGACGTTCACGCACTTCAGATGGTTCGTCAGATCAGCCGACGTTGTCTCAGGGCACAGCTTGGAGACGAAAATAGCCTTCGGGCGCTTCTGAGGTCTGGCGACGTTCAGACTGGATGAGCTCGACGAGCCAGTGATGGCTGGGCTTCGGTGCTTCTTCTGCGCCTCAGGCGAATTAACTACAAGTGGGGGGACAGATACAGATGTCGGGCAGGTGGCCAAATCAACAGGTGCCATCCCACAGTGAAGGGCAGCAGAGTAGCTCTTGGATGGCTGGAACATACGGGAAGGACTGCTCGCGGACAGGGGCTCGACGAAAGGCGGATCACGCTGCGATGAAGCAGGGCGCCTCGCAAGCTCCTCGCGTAGGCTGCGAACATCAGCCCGCAGAGAGGCAACGACCTCGGCCTGGAGAGCGAGCGCCCGCGAGTTGTCACCACGAAGGCGCTCATTCTCCTCCCGCAGCTGGGCGACCTCGTCGCTCAGAAACGAGATTCCCTCAAGTGCGTCGAGGAGGAGAGCCCGAAGGGAGGCAAGCGCACCGTCAGGTTCGCCCGTCGGGGAGGAAGCGAGGGAACCGGTCGGGTCGGTCGGGTGATGGGGCTGGTGGGCCGTGGAAGAAAGGAATGCAGCCGCTGACTCGCCACCGTCGCTAGGCTTAGCACCGCCGCAAGACGACAAACACAGATTGCACATGAATGGTCGCGAGCCGGACTTCAAAAGCTGCAGCTCGTCGTCACTCCAAGTGACACACTTCGCGTGCACACGTTTGTTGCAGTCGGCACAACGAAAAAACTGCTGCTTACCAAAAAACGGACGGGAGCACAGCACACATGCGTCCTTACTGGGCGCAATAATAATAATAATAATAATAATAATAATAATAATAATAATAATAATAATAATAATAATAATAATAATAATAATAATAATAATAATAATAATAATAATAATAATAATAATGTCTTTATTTATGAGATTAAAATTACGTATGATTAGCACAAGTCAGCACAAGTCAATATGGGTTATCGGGCTGTAACCGGCAGTACGGAAGGGCAGCTTGTTCCAACAAAATTATAAAAGTCAGCACTACAAACACGCGTGAGCAAAAACTCTGCTCTGTTAAAATAAAAAAAAGGTCAGTTTCTTTCAGATAACAGCTCAAAAAAAAAAAACTTACATATTTTCTCTTAATAAACGCTTGAGTGTGACGAATAGGAAATTATGAAATCGCGCAGTGCGGTTAAATTATACGTACATAATGAATTAGAATAAA